>CAEGAF010111631.1:0-14421 GCA_903067075.1 Micropoecilia bifurca
GTTAATGAGTTTTACACGGCTTGTGTTGTAGTTGACTGCAGCTGCAGCCAGATCCCGCTTTAAATACACTTTGAAACCACGACAACGCGTGTATATCTATCTAGTTATCATATTATAAACAATTTAATGACTTATTTTCGTCATAACTTGTTGCGTATGCTGAACTGACAACTCCACTGACGGTCTGACTTCTTAGCTACGTAGATTCATAGTTATCTGAACTTCACAAGGTCATCTTATGGCACTAATCATTGGCAAGTCGCTCTCTACAGTTTCATATGGAAGCCCATTTCTGCCATGAAAAAAAAAGCTAAACAGGAAGTCATAATTTCGACTTTCAAAGTCATAATTTTGACTTTAAGTCATAATTATGACTTTAAATCTCATAATTATGACTGTGAAAGTCAAAATTATGACTTTGAAAGTCGAAATCATGACTTTGAAAGTCGAAATTATGACTTTACATCTCATAATTATGACTTGGAAAGTCGAAATTATGACTTCCTGTTTAGCTTTTCTTTTTTTTCAAGGCGGAAATGAGGTTCAGGCAAAAATGAAAAGTTCATTGCTCTTGGGAGCCCCCTGGTGGGCGCGTTAGGTAACGCTTCACGGGTAATATGAGCTGCCATACAATGAATGAGCTTCCGAACCTCCAAAATCAACGGAGGAAGATAAGTTAAAAAAGGACTTATCCTTCAGGGACCGAGAAACGAAAAGGAAAAGAGGGAAAAGAGCCAAGATAAAGGTATGTTAGCATGTTACTTGGTAAAGTAATGTTTATCAGAAAGGGTCTCGATGGAGACCCTGAACAGACAAACATTTATACCAGCAACTGTGTGAAACTGAGTTTTAACTTTAAATGAATTGATTGCATTTGTGAGATTTATTGACTTCATGATGTTTAATAACAATAATTAAAACTTCTGAATAATTAAAACTTCTGAATTTTTGACATTGTTTAGCAAAAGTGTTTCTACATTAGGCTACATGGATACTGCATTAACATATCAGTGTAGTTGGTTGGGTATGTTGTTTGCTGCTGAGCATGAAAATTTAAAACAAACATTATTTTTACATCAGTTTGTTGAACTAGTACTTTTCATTATTAATGAATTATTGACTTAAAACAAGTTCCAAAGTCTTGCTAAAAAGTTCCTTAGGGTTTTTTCTTATGCCAGTTGTTACTAAGACATTTGCAGATAGTTGCTAAGATTTTGTGTTTTTGCAGTGGATTTTATATTATTTGATCTTTACAAAGTTTCTAGTTTGTAGATCTATGGGAATCGTCTTGTTTCAGCATGAATATGATTTTCTGTAAGTAAAGATGTGACAAGATATGAGTTGCCCCAGACAACAAAGGCAACATTTACAGGTTTCTGTTCACCAAAATCTTACTTTTTTGTATAATTGTCTGCTAATTATAAAGGTAAATTAACACAAGACTTGTTCCCTGATCTGGAGCAAGTATTTGTAATTTGCACTAAAATAAATACAACTGACTTGACTGGTCCTACCTGGCCAGGTTGAATGCGTCGTCCACCAGCTGGGCTCTGTTGATCAGTGGGATCACCTAAATTGGGTTACAAAGTCAGTCTGCAGAGGTTGAAATACTTCTGGAGAATACAAGGTAAATCTATCAGCTGGCAGATGTTCTGGTAGCTCCATCAGGTAAAGTGTGTTTGGTTACCTGGTGGTTCGTATTGAGCTGAGAAAAGAGCCGCTCCCAGTTCCCCAGGTCGTAGTTCACCCGATAATACCCCGTCACATTGATGTTAGCCAAAACCCAGGAAGGCCCAGTCCGCATGTCCACATTCACATCTGACAAACACATTTTGAAAACATTTCATTATATTCAGCTTAAGCTTTCTGCACATTTAATACACTTTAATTGCACACCTTCCTTTTCCAAGAGCCACCAAATGTCTTTGTGGACGTCTCCGTCTTTCATCCAGCGCACCGGGATCATCCACTCGTACCTGAAAAACCCAGAGCTGTTAGAGCTGCGGTGGGAAAAGTGTTGCTGATGCACAACTACTGGCAAAAAGACAGTCTGAAGATGGTACACTGCAAAAACACAAAATCTTACCAAGTGTTTTTGGTCTAGTTTCTACTGCAAATATCTTAGTGACAATAAGGCAAACTAACTTATAAGTAATGTTTTTTGCAAGATATAGGAGCCTGTTTTTAGTAAATAATCCCTTTATATTGATGAAAACTGGGAGATTATTTCACTTATAGAAAGACATTTTTCCCGTGATGTATGTGAAATAATCTGCCAGTGGAACTAGTACATTTTCATCAACATTAAGAAATGATTTACTTTAAAGAAGCTCATATCTTGGTAAAAGTTACCTAGTAAGTGAGTTTTGTCTTATTTCAAGTTTATTGAATTCTTTGCACTAGAAACTAGACGAAAGTAAGATATAAGAATGAAATGATTTTGTGTTTCTTCAATATAATCCATCAGTTTTTGTCATTGCTAATATGCTGTAGTCTTAAAAAATGCTGATCAACAAACTTCCTTTCCATTAATGAAATGAGAAAAGTGTGCATTTCCTGCAGAACTCCTGATTGCCATAAGCGCTGCTCCTTTATGCAACATCTGCTGCTTTTTTCTACAAACTCAAATTTAGGTGTCTATTCCAACATTTTTTCCATATTCCAACATTTCTTTTGGAAGAACTATATATAAATGTTTTTCTTAAGATTGATCGGCAGTCAGCTTTGCCAGAAATTGTGTTTTAAATTGTTTCATGGTTGCGTACTTGTATGGCGATTCCACAGTGACATTCGATTCTGGATCCAGCAGGAAGTGATTCTGGGAAACAATTCCTGTGCTTGTATCTATGGTAACCACTGGGAAGCCCATCTGACGCACCCAGCGGTTCATGATGGCGTCAACTTGACGAGGAAGAGACACATTGTTGTCTTGCACTGCCTGCAGAATTCAAGTTACTGTGAATAGATTCACAAACTACGTCTGAAAGAAGGATGTTGATGTGATCACAGGAAACCGTATGCAGATATTTGAGATGTAGAAGTCAGAAGCCCTCATCTCACCATCTCCAGATGTTTCCACAAGTCACTCCCAATTGTGTTACCATAGGAAAAATGTCTGAGGTAACTCTGTGGACGAAGGGGAAAAAAGTTGCTTTTGGTCAAATAGTTTAAACCACAATAAGATGAACTAATCTACTGTTTTTGTGTGGAAAAAATAAACTCATACACTGAGTCCTTGTTTGAAGACCGACTCTGACAGGAAGTCTGACAGCATCCTCAACACAGCGGCTCCCTGAGACGCAAACGGAGAATCAGGTCACCTATACCAGCCAAAGACTAAAGTTTACCTTACTGTGTTTAGAAGTTGCACTTAAGAAAACATTCCCCAATTAAATCAAAGTAGCATGTTTCCATAATCCGGCTGGTTGGACAATAAAGGAAGAACTTGGATAAGGTGCCACAGCGAACAACCCTTTGATGGTGTTTTGCTTCTCCAGAGAAAGGATGAAACTGACAGTGGAGGCTCAGGACCTTGAAGATTAAATATATATATACATAGATAGACATAGATGCTGTGAAATTTAAGATGCAAACAGACTGAATGGTAGGAGAGTTTTTGACTTTTGGAACCAGGAATGCAGATGGTTCAAAATCACGTTGCTGGAAATCTTAGTGGTCTTATGTCAGAATGGCTTTAAGTGTAGGGAGAGAGAACCTAAACATAAAAAACACCTCAATAAAACATGTTTTTAGGAATATGTTGCATCCTGAAAAACAAAAAGGGGAGGATTTTAACTTAAAGAAATAAAGATTATAAACCATGAAACTAAAGGTCTTTTTGGACCCACTGAATTTCAAGAACCAGAACCAAATGCAGAGAAGCAGCATGCAGTTTATGTACCTCAAATCCAGAACAAACTTCCAGAAAACTGCAAAACAGCTGAAACACTGATTTCTTTTAAATCAAGACTCAAACCCCACCTGCTCAGAGTTGGTTTTGAAACATAAATGAAACGCTGGCCAACGTATTTGAAATGTATTGATGATTTTAACAGTTGCACTTGACAAAATGCTAAATGTCAGTTTTTAGTTTTCACAACTGTTGACTGCATGATGCATTTATGATTTTTAAAAATATTTGCACAATGTAAATCACTGAAAACTGCAGTGTTGGTGAAATGTGCTAATCAAATAAACTTTGACTGTCAAGAAAAATGTCTAAATTTTACAGGTTAGGGTTTTTAGCTTGTAAGGTTTAATTAACTAGTTAAGGAGTTAATTGTGTTGAGCGGGTCTTAAGCTGCCATGTTACCATTTGCTGGATAGCTTGGCTGTGTGTACCTTGCTGTAGGAGATGGTGTCAAACTGCTCCAGGATCTGTCCTGGCAGGTTGATACTGTCTTCCTTAGAAGTCAAAGGATGAGAAGATACCAAGGCGTCGACTGCAAAGACTTTCTGCACATCGTCCAATACGATCAAATCTTTCTGAATCAAATGGATGGACATAAAGTTACTTAAGGTAGCAGTTGGATAGAGATAACCAGAGTAAATACAAAGAGCAGTTTTCAAATTAGAATTTCATTAATTAAGGGAAACCAACCTGGATCAATGTGAAAAAGAAATCGCCTTCTAAATATAATAAATAGAAATAGCAACAGTAACTGACATCAACATCGCCAAAGGAATTTGGACCTTTCTGCTCGGCAGAAATGGCTTTCTTCAGCCAAATTAGAATGCTTATGAGTATAAATGGTGTGGTTATGGTCGTAACACACTATCTGTATTGGATTTAAGTTCAGACTTTAACTAGACCACTCCAAAACTTTTTTAAATCATTCAGAGGCAGCATTGTTACTGTACTTTGGATCATTATTCTGCTACAGAACCAAGGTGTGATCTGGTGAATGGCTGGATGTTCTGCAGGATTTTCTGGTAGAGAGCAGAAATAATGATTCAGTTATAGAAAGTCATTCAGGCCTTTAGGAAGCAAAACAGCCCAGAACTCATCAGCGTTTTTGATTGGTCCGTTTCTGAAATGCTGTTAGTCCTAGATCAGTTGGCCCACACCTTCCAAAAAGATTCACTTTTATCTCTTCAGTCTTAAATATTTTCCCCAAATGTTTTGGTAAATGTGATTTGGGCCTTTGTGTTCTTCTGCTGGTTTTGGCCTAACTCTCCCATGCAGCCTCCCATTCTCATTGCCAAGTCTTGAACTCTGACCTTAACTGAGGCAAGCTTTAGACATTATTCTGGGTTGTTTTGTGACTTCCTGGTTTAATTATCAGTGTCTTTAGACTGATTTTGTGTCTCATGGGAAAGTTCAGTAGTGCTTTATGTTTTCCCCAGTTGTGGTTTGTGACTCTCACTTTGGTTCACTAGTATGAACCAAACTGAACCAAAGCCTTTGGTACCAAAGCCTTAGAAATGGTTTCACACCACCTTCTCCAATAATAATTGCCAATTACTTAGTTTTTCTACCATTTTTGGATTTTGTTTTAGGTGATGTGTTGCTTTTTTAGGCAGTTTAGCTGCCAGAAAGGTTCTGTTTAAATTAATTTTACAGCTCCGGTGATATTCAGGCTTTTACTTTGGCCTCTAGTCCTCTGTTAAGGTGGGTTTGGATAGTTATTTTTCCCCTTAGTGAATTAAGTCATTTGAAAACGTATCTTTGTATTCACTTATACTGTCTTTAACAAAAATGGAAAACTATTTTCACATCACTGTATGTCCTGAACCTCTTACTGGCTCCTTACCACATTCCAGTCTGGTTCTGCAGAGTCAGCTCCCAGGTAGGATACGTATGAAGCAAAGCCTTCATTTAGCCAAACCTCATTCCACCAACGCAGAGTCACCAGGTTACCAAACCACTGCAGGACACCAGGGGAAAGTTTGTTGGCCCACTAATCCATGAAGTTTTCAGTTTAAAATGGAAAAACATTACCATGTGTGCCAGTTCATGAGCAATGATGGTGACTGTGGTTTCTTTATTGCTGATAGAAGAAGTCACAGGATCATAGAGGAGGTTGGTTTCTCTATATGTGACCAGTCCCCAGTTCTCCATCGCCCCAAAATAAAAGTCTGGCAGAGCGATTTGGTCTGTGAATCAGAGTTGAAGGATTCAGGACAACCTTTGGGATTTGTCTGTGTTTAAGGCATGAGTTTTCTGAGCTTCACTGTGAAGAACACTCACCTGACTTTCTCAGGGGATACGAGATGTTATAGTAGGACTGGAAAAAGTCCAGTATGGGTCCAGTTACGTTGAGAGCGTAGTCCCCCTGTCCCTCCTCGATGGCCTTTTTGCGAGCCCAGATTCGAACCTGAAGACACAAAAGCAAATTTTCAGTGAACGATCAGGAAAAACTACAAACATAACAGAAAGAAGGCTGGTAAAGCTAAACCAAGCAGCGTGAAACCAATGATTCATTTGATTCCCTGACTCTCCTTAAGATAGGTCTATATCGGGGGACACTCCTGGTCTATATGAGATGACAGAATAAGATGTCAAACCTGAATGTTTCCTTGGGTTGTGCTCAGGTGAGCGTAGTCGGACACGATGATGGCCAGGAGGTAGGTGGACATCTTTCTGGTGGCTTCAAACTTTGTCTGCAGCAACTTTTCTCCGTCAACAGTGATGGTTGCGTTAGCTAAACAGTGCAAGCAGTTAAAGTTCAAAATTGGGTGCTAATTACATTGTAACGATTTGAACAAACCAGAGCATATATCTGACAGCATCATTAAGATCATAATATTGAACTGAAAATTCAGATTTGAAAATTCGTGATAGATTGATGGTCCCATCTAGAGGGGACTTCTTGTTGCTTTTATGGGCTGAGCCCCACAGAGCCTCAACAATCAAAGCTTTGGACCAAATGCTCCACAACCATGGGGCTTAGTGTGACTGCATTTCACATTCGAGTGTTGAGCAAAGGAGAGTGATGGAGCAGGAGATGGATATGCTTGTTTAGTAATTGGGATGCTGCTTTGATGATCGAGAAGCTAAGCTACAACTTCTTGGACTATATTGCAACCCTTACATATGGTCTTAGTTACTAGAGACTTGAGAGATTTTTCAATAGGATGGAAGGTTTGACATTGGGATCTTCTTCAGATAGATCTGCATCATCAAAATGAGCCAGCTGAGTTGGTCTGAAGTGGATTCTTTCTGAGAACTCTGTTGTTTTTCTTTGACTGTCCCACTGAGGGGAGATCCTGCAGCAGATGCAGAACTCAGCAGGTTGCTGTTGTAAAATCTGACTGACTTTGACAACAATAAATTAATTCTCTAGGATTAATAAAAAGGAAGGGCAGATGCTTTCTAGTTTTGTATAGATTGGTCCAGAATCAAATGTTAATTTCTGCTCTCAAGTCCCTGATTCTCACATTTTCTCTTTTTTGGGATTTTCTGTCATGGGTGTCTGATCTAAATCTAGTTTATAAAGACAGAAAGTTACTTAAAGAAGGACATTTAAGATTTCCTGTTAAGGTTGAAAGAGATTGTTTAAATATAGCTTTATACCTGGTTTGCTCCAGACGGGCTTTTGTAAACCAATGCACAGATGTACTCTGTCTAGTCAAACCCATGACAAAATAATATTTTTGTCCTTTGAGAGCCACTTTTGGTCTAAAGCTTCAAGTTTGTGCAGTTATAGTCTTTCTTACCCATTTCCATGCCGTTGGACAGGGCGACGGTTCCTGTTGGGTGGATGAGGGTTATGTGGAAAACTGCTTTCATGGCCGGCTCATCAAAACAAGGAAACGTTTTTCTGGCATTAGTGGGATGCATCTGGGAGGTTGCAATGATCCTGTGAAGAGTTTCAACTGTTTAAAAAGTCTAACAAAGATACTAAAACAGGGTAGAAAAACTTACTTTGCGACTCCATCTTCTTTATATTCGCTTCGGTAAAACCCAGCCAGATCATCGGCGAGCTCTCCTGTGAACTGGGCAAACAGCTGGTACTTCTGTCCTGGAGTTAATTTACTCCTCAACTGGACGACCAGGTACTGCTTTTCAAGCTGCAACCAAGTTGACTTGATTTTAGGGACAGATGCACCTTCTGGAAAAGACATTTATAGAGTGAAAAGAAAGCTGTGAAATATCTTTAAAGTAATGATCCAACAACTGGAAGAACCACCTGTTCTGTTTTCTGTCTCACTTTATTGGTCTCTGACATTAATTTAGAGGCACTTTGTTCCACTTTACTTTCTAAGATTGACGTTAGCAGACATTGTGAAAGAGGGTTTGTCATCTTAAATGTCTGTGAGAAATTTGCTCCTGCAAGATCCAATGTGTCATCATCAAGACGTTTGTTTGAGCTTTGCACTCTGAAGTTCCAACAACACCATTTCAAGCAGATTGAAGCCCAGCCATTACAACTAAACTAATGATTTTTTTAGACAAAAGGATTTTGTGGGACTAGTGAATTTTATTTTGCAGAATTCAGACAGGAAGTGTTTGGGAATTGAAAGTATCGGTGGTTTTTCTTTTAAAGTGCCTTGAGATGATATTTATGGTTGTACATCAGCCTGTTATGGATAAACTGAATTAAGCTCATTGAGAGAAACATGTTTCTCATGAATGTTTTCTGTACCTTCAGAGGTTAGGCTGACAAAATGTTCATCTTCCATCTGTGTATAGTTCAGCTTGTTGGAGTGAATCAGAATCAGATCTGTTGCTTCCAGACATTCAAACTGAACGGTGGACCAACCTGAAAAAATGGAGACATGCAAGGTCAACAATGTTTAAACTGATCCTACCAACACAATAGACAAGACAACATCCAAAAAATTTTTGTATTTGATCTATCTACTGATCACCTGTTGGACCTAATCAAGGGACAATTGGTGGATGACAGTAGGATTATGAAATGTCTAACTGCAGGTCTGATAAGGCGCTTTAGGTTATTTAACCCTGGTGTTTACAAATGGGGTCCAACCGACTCCACACTCATATCACTTGTATCAGTTCCCTCTGTCCTCGCACGCACAAGGGTTAAGATGGACTGTGAGTAAGTGAAAACAGTCTTGTTTTAAACGTGTGACTTCTTTCAGGAGCACATTTTTACATAAAGCAAGGATATTAAGTGTCAGGATCTGCCTGTATGAGGTTTCCCCTTTTGACCTACATTGTTGGTCTGGATTTACTCCATCTACTTTAACTCATCACCAGGTGGTGATCTGGTGACAATTCTCCCCCTTTCTTTACCCAGGTGTCTGACAGATATGATGTTATGGTTGATGGCATGATAGCAAAATGGATAATTGACCAAAACTAGCCTGGTACCTGGCAGCCGTCTGAGGCATTTCATGCTCCTAGAGCCAGATTATGACTCCAGGAGTCACATCCTCCCTCCCTCACCTGGGATTCGGCTCACATTGCAACTTTTTCTCACCAGTGAAAATGTAGAGGTGAGAGTTTGGATCTGGCTTGAGTCGAGGCCTCAGAGTGATGTTGTAAAACTCAGGGACTAAATCTCCAGGAAGACGATCCCTGAAGAGAAAGACATAAAAAATGAAGCAAACCGACATTTAGAGTGATGGTAGAGTTACAACCTAAGTGCAGATTAGATTAAAGTTTTAATTTTATTTCTGCTTCTCCAGATTTTGGATGAATTTATTTGTAGTGCAATCCTCAGACCTTCAGCTCTGTTATGAATCTGATTTGTGCAAAAAGAAAGCATTCTCCTTTTATTATTGTAATGCAGATGGATTTTTATGAATCTGCGCAAAATCAAATACAAGTCGGCTGACATGTCTTGTTGATGCCCAGCTGAAGTTTCCTTGAAAGAAGAGAAACTCTCATGCTGTTTTGTGGTGTGAATCTTGATCTCCAGCACCTCTGCGTCTTTCGTCAAAACATCCTGTGGTCAGAGTGTCTGTCATGTCGTACCTGTCCCAAGCCGCTGTGACGTCATCTCCTTCCCCTCCTGTGATGGCGATAGTCCACAGCGTGATGAGGGTTGCCACAGAAACCAGGGCCAAGACGACGCAGAGAACACGCATCCAGCTGACTTCGCATCGTTTCCCCATGGTTCTCCGGTCCGCTAATGCAGATTACAGCACAGCTTCAAGCTCAATCCCTGCTTTGCTGCAGACGGCTGAACAAACCTGAGCTTGTGTGGTTAGTCTGGTTCATGCAGGAATGAAAAACAGAAGTGCCTGTCAGCAGTTAAGCTCCCCCTATGGTCCTCCATAAGGAGCTGTCATCCGGCTATGATAATCACTGATAAACTACTCAGAAAGTTAGTGTATTATCTCCCTCCAGTCGTAAAACTCTGCATTTCTCCCTGCGTCACACACATGTGTGACGCAGGGATTTTATTGTCTATTTGTGGGAGTTAAATGGTAAAGCACTTCGGAAAATAACCACAACACAGACCTGCCTGGATATTTATCTCTGATTCCTCATTTGTTGTGTTGCAGAACTTTGGGCGTGTTGATGCAAATTAAATTAAGTTTGCCCAGATTATTTATATTGGGGTGAATTTGTTTTATTACGTTTGTTATGAATTTTATTCAAAATGCATTTTTAAATGCTTTTTTATGTCTTTCAACGTCTTGTATTGATTGCTTTAAAATGATGTTATTCTTTTCCACTTCTTTTGACCAACTTATCTGGGAAGATAGTAAAAAATCTATTTTTAAGATAAAGATAGCTGCTGAGTCCATAAAGTAGAAAAGTATTGCACAGAGATGAATGTGGCAATGAAGCTGCTTGTGGATTCAGAGAGCTTACACATACAAATACACCAAACTAAGCCAGAAAAATAATTAAATATTTTCTATTTTTAGATTGTAGAAAATGATTCATCTTCAAAGGAAAAGAAAACTTTTTATTTTATACAATAAAGCAACATATTGAGCTTTTTGCAAAAGTATGGAACATGGTGAAAGATTTGAAGCCCACTTCAAAATATTAAACGTTACAGATTCTCACTGGTGGAAATTAGTATTAAAGTGTTCAATGTAAATACAGAAGAGCTGCTAAAACCACCTTTTCTAACGGTTTTCATTAAACTAACTTTTCACTTGTTTTTATAAAAGCCACATTGGATAATAGTACAGAAAAAGACAAGACAAACAATGATTTAATTAAATATTTTATTGGCTTTTTTTCCAAAACAGAGTCAAATTGTTGCTTTAAGATGTTTAAATATCCTCACTTTCAGCATTTTTAAATAAAAATTGTTAGTTTCTTTTGTAAAGAACTGAAAAAGGGGGATATTTGGTTCAGCTTATAAAACGTGGCGGGTTACACACCCTGTTTGATTTCTGTACAATTTAATTATCTGTGGACTCATGAAATGTCCAAAAGAATTTACAAAAACTTCTTCATAATAAAGTACATGGAATCCAATTTGAACTATCTTGCATAAAATCAGAGCAAAGGACAGTAAACGCATAAACTCAGTGCATAAATTTATGAACTTAGACACAAGATATTGTAAAGTACATTATGATTTATTTCCAGTCTCTATAGAGTCAACAACAGGTAAAAGACAACTGGTTCAGGCTGATGTGATGTTTGAAGACAGCTTTCATTACCAAAACAAACCTAATAAATACAAAATCTGTTTTTTATAATATTCCACTTTCTGTTAATTAAAAGTTTATTCCTTTAATTGATTTAAAACATTTAGAAAAATCTGAAGAAAAAAGCAACTTTAATCTCATATTCACATGTAGGTGTCACATTTGTTTTAGTTTTATATTTATCTAGGCACTTCTCAGTTTTCTTCAAATAAAATGTGTTTTTTCTCTCAATATGAAACAAGTTGAACAAACTTTAGTGGTGAAGTTACAGCTGAGGACCTAAATGCTACTTCAAGACGTAAAAATAATCATTGGACCGCAAGAAAGTATTAACTTATTGAAAAAAGGGGTTATTTTCATGAAGAAGGCATTTCTAATTAAATAAATAGGCCCAAGATTTTATGTTTGTCATGATCTAAACTGGATTCTTGAACCATTCCAGAATGATATCTTTGTTCTCCTCGATCCATTTCATGTTGGCCTGTGTTCTCTCGATGGACTGGTCCACTGCCAGAGTCCCGGACCCGAAACCCACAACAGCGTAATCCTTTTTGAACTGCTTCAGCTGAAACAAAACAGAACGTAATTGGTTAGGTCTGCTCCATTTATGGCTTATAAACAGTATTTTAATTAACAGACCATATATGAACATTCGATCTGCTTTTATCAAAACAGGCCTGAATTTTGACAAAACATACTTCTGTTACCTTTTCTAAAGATTTTCTGACTTTACAACCTTTAACAGGGAAAATGTTCTCTTGTAACCATGTGTGTTTGTATTTCTTGTGACTGGACAGCCTAAATCTACATTTGAATGTCTTCTACTTTTGTAAAAACCTTCTATATAAATTTGTCTTCAAGTGGAACTGAAGTCAAATTTCTTGAGTGCACAAACTCTCCAAGTAAAAGTTCTGATTTTCTGAAAGCAGGCAATCTTAACCAGCTAATTAAAAAGTTAGTTATGCTAATAATAAACATTAGGCTTGCTAACACAAACAAAAGCTAACGCTAAACTGCGAACTTCAATTCAAATTATATCTTCCCCTGAAAATCTTCAGCTTTCGAGTACCAATTTAATTTGATATTATAATTTACATGTTATGTTTTATGTTAACTGCTGCGCAATTTTTTTTTAGCACTTTGACTAATTTTCGAAGCAATAGAAACCTAAACGGAAGTACAAAAATTTTGCATAATATGTTTTGTTTATATCTTAGCTTTTATCACTATGCAACACCTGAATCCTTTCATCATTTGAGCTAAAGTTCTTTATCTCTGAGACAAAGAACAAATGATCAATATCCTCAGATATCCTTGAGATTTTGCACAAACAGCTAATACTCTTTCACAACGGTTTAAAACACCTCACCAATCAGCTGATATTTCAAATTACAATGTGTCTGCAAAAGTTTAAACCATTTTAAGATGTTCTCTAACCTGCTGAAGCTCAAACTCTGTGGAGAAGCGTTTTGTGACTCCATTGATGAGGTTGGCGAAGGAGAAGGATCCACCACCGTACCTACGAGAAGAAACATCACCAGATATGAGAGGAACAAAAAAAACAAGGCAAAAATCTAATAAAAAATATTCAAACCTCTTCCATATACCTCCAACATCAGCTAATCTAATACTCCTCTTACATACATTAGTCGATAAATCTGACGGCAGCATCGCGCAATAAATCTCTGTAATTTCACTCTGCCATTGAAGCTCAAGCTTTTATGATGTAGTTGTACAAATAAAACAAGTCTAAAGGAAATACCAAACTTAATTACAGATGGTTTTATGAGGATCAAAGATCAGCTGAGGACCCGTCTTGATCAATAAAACCTTCCATTGATGGTAAACAGCCTCATAAAAACGCTCATCTCCCTTCATAAAGGCAGAGTTTATGGTTCTTAAGTTGACAGATGTTGCCCAACAGGTCATGACTGCATGTGACTTTCACACGGCTTCAGTGTCCCACTCACTGAGTGAAGATGTAATTCCAGTTAGCCCTGATGAAGTCCCACGCCAGAGACTGACCGACCACGTTCTGGGCGATGTAGACGATGGTGGAGGTGGCGTCCTGCTTCCGGATCCGTTGTGGATCCAGAGTGTACTCCAGATACCTGAGGAACAAAACCAGAGTTAGACGGAGAACAGACTCTAAAATACTTCTTTTGAAAACCTGTTATTGTTGAATCAACCTTCCAGACCAGGGCTGGCCCAAGACTTTCTGGGTGTCTGATCAGATTTTTATTGGGCCCCAAACAACAACACGTCTACATCATTCCTGTTCTAATATCTCCTTCATTAGCATCATTTGAACCAACCTGTTGAGCAGCCACGGTTTGGTGGCGCAGGCCATCGCTGCACGCAGTTTATCAGCTTCAATAGGGATGGCGGCGGCCTCAAACTTCTTCCAGGCAAATTCCCACTCTTCGGCGCCCCCTGCTGCGATGGCATTACAGTACACAGTGGATCGCAGGTTGGGGTGGATTCTGGAGAGAGACGTCACCATGATGATGAAGTAGCCTTAGAGCACTTTAAGCCTTTACGAGGTCTGACTTAATGTTCTGCCACTCACGGGTTTTTGTCCGTTTCCATCCACTCTTTGAACCACGACTGGACCAGATCCTGACATTCCTCCAGACCCGTCTTGCAGGCCAGGCTGATGGCGTTCACCTGATTATACCTGCAGGACAATTACAGAAGACTTGGGGTTTAAACTGAGGACAAACCAGTTGGTGGCGACTCTAATAGAAAATTTCGGTTTTGGTCTTATTTCATTCTTGAAGGAACTGATGGTACTTTTTACCATTTATTTACTGATTATATCTGCTGTATTTTGTATTTCTGCAAGATGTGGTTGTCCATTAAATAAGTTTGCAGATGATGTTTAGATGTTTC
>CAEGAF010111655.1:0-23331 GCA_903067075.1 Micropoecilia bifurca
TGGTATATAGGGACTTCTTTATTTCGAGTGCAGTCAAAAACCACCAAAGGTATGTAAATGTTAAGGTAAATCCATGCATCACATTTTCTAAAGTAAACTTTACAAAACAAGGAAATAAATATCTAATTCCACAGATTTTTCCAAGTATAACACAACATTTTTGTTAGTCAACTCTCACCCAAAGATTTGACTAAAAATGAAAATACATGTTTAGATGCAGTTATCTATTGTTATTAAGATAATAAAAATCAAAGAAGCTCAGATTAGCCAATGTATGGAAACATTTCTCTAAAACTAAAGAACATATATAGTCAGGGCAAACTCCAAAAATGTCTCTTTCAAAATACTTTTTTCTTGTAAAACTGAACATTGGAGCACTATTAAATGTAGGCTAACAAGGTGATATTGTTATTTATTTTTCCTCTGTGTTTCTTTTGCAAGCAATACCTTAACATTTTAATAAACTCTCGTTTTCCTTTTTCCTATTTCTTTGTTTCTTCAATCTGCTCCACCTCGCTGGACTCATCCACCACTTTGCCATTGATCATCGTCTGAGTCACCACCTTCACAATCTTTCTGGTGCGAACATCTGGCTCCTCTGCACAGAAATGAGGTCAGGTGAGTTTTGCTTTGTTTTGTTTTGTTTTGTTTTGTTTTTTTAAAGAAATTCACTAAAAAGACACACAGACTGCGTTTCTTGAAATCATCAGATTAAAATGACAATTAAATAAAAAGAAAAACATTCCTGGCTAAGGCATAGAATTTCCAAGCTGAAATGAATGAGATGGAGGGGATGATGGTGTGAGCTTATGTCAGCTTCTGAGATATATTTCTAGTGGGACTTTTGATATGAAGCTTACAACAGATGTTGGGAAAAGTAATATTTCACAGAACAAAATGTAAAATATGTAAAAAGTCAAAAGAAGCCAATTAACAAGCTGAAATCTATGATTGGCTGTTGTCAAAGTGCAGAGCTTATCAGCTAGTTAAGTTTTGATTTATGGCTTATTAAAAGATCCCCATTACATGATAAGATAAGGAAAAGTAAATAGTTCCTTCAAACTCTTTGAAAACCTTACGGCGAAACATACTGATGACATAGAAATTATTAAACTTCTAAAACTTGCAGTGGTCACAGACATAATCGAGAATTGGACATGTATTCAGGATTTGTGGCCACAAACAGTTTTTCATACCAGATTTGATACGAATCATCACAAGATCTGTCTATAGCAAATAGCATATAGTTCAAGGTGGAATAGCTAGAGAAATGACTGCGATGAAGAGAGTTTAAGGTCAACTGCATCATTAGACACATATGTGTTGCATATATTTACCGACACAACCTTAATGAGAATATTGACATTTAAAAATAAGAAATATGACGCAAGGAGAACAATAAATCAAACATTTTGACTACTTAATGTTACCTCTCTTAAGTATTCGTAATCCCTTCTTATCCTCTGTATTTCAGTAGCATCTTGACTATTCAGCTAACCCCCAAAGACACCTTTGCTCTGTGTTTTTGTTTTGCTTCTCAGTCAAATTATTTCTGATGCAGCCTCTTATTTGCAAACCCATCAGCATGAGTAAGTCAAATTAAAACAGAGTTACAACAACGGGATAAATCCTGTCCCACCCACAGTTGTTGCTTCAGGAGCTGAGCTGTTCTCAGTGTTTACTTGTTCGCATTTCCATAGAACGGTAATTATTCCAAGGCCTCTTGGGTGTGTAATCTGTTCTGCTCCAGGTATAATATCTATCTATCCATCTATCCATGTGGATGTCTTTCTTACTGAATCTTCTCAAGGGAGTTTCCTTTTTACTTCTCCCCATCCTTCACTTGTGATAAGTTTGCTGAATCAGTTTTATAAGTTATCACCAGAAACCTGTCTTAAGTCCACAAGTCTATGATTACTCAACTGCAGCTCAAGTTTAAATTTGCAACATATGAAACATAAAACCACTGTAAATATATACACTTTAGCCAAGATCATCTCTTTAGCTAAGATTTTGGACTCTTTATGTCAAACTCTTTTTCTTTTTGGTAACATTTGCCAGTAATTTCTGATATGATCTCGAATTTCTTACCTTATTCTCTTCAAATTGATCTGAAAATAAATCTAGCAAACATGCAAAAAAATGGAAGAAACCAAGGACTCACTTTTTGGTGGAGCAATAACTTCTTTGACTCTGAGGGGGAGAAAAAAAACTAGTTAGGATCACACAAAATAACGTAGAGAAGACATAAAGACATAAAGTACACAAGACTACGTTATTTAGGACCTTTAGTGAATTGTCTGCTATTTTTGGTCATTTCCATATGAAGAAAAAAATGTTCAACTATTTAAATCTTGAAGATAAAGCTTCCATGATTTACACTGAAGAAAGCAAATTTACATGCTAAAATTCATAATTTAACAATAATTCTTTAGGTTTTCATTCTACCCACTCAGCATACTGCAGTTTTTCAGTTTTTGTTGTTTCATTCCTGAGTTTTTAGAAATGAAAAGGTGCCGTCTCATTTAATACATTGCAAAATGGCAACCGTGTGTCAAATCAGTCTCAATTTGACAATCAATAATTTGGAAATTATTTTTTACAAAAGTGCTAGTTGACTTCAATGAATAATGACCACAAAAAAGAGGCTGCTCAGTGCTATTTTGGTGAGATGCATTATAATCTGTTAAACCATATTTCAAACAGAGATCAGAATGACATTAGGACTAAGATACAGTTCCTCCCTCCCCATGAACAACAATGGCAATACATGTGGAATACGAAATAGGGTTACAAATATATAAGGAGCAATTTGACTCAAAGGCAGAATATGTTATTTGAAATAACATAGATTGGTGCCATCTGAGCAACAGGTAAATTTTGATAATATTTTTATCTGAAGGACGTGATAATAAATGAGTCAGTATAGATGTACTGTGAATCATCGCTACTTTACATTTAAATTACACCAAAGCATTCTGTTTTCTTGATCTGTTGTGACGACGGCAGACTTTCCCATGTTATTAATGTAAACTCTATTTAAAGCCACACTGTTTTCGAACGTGCCGGTGGGGTGGGTTCTTACATGAATGAGTGTTTGCTCTAGGGCTGAATGCACAGTCAGTTAGTAAGGAGCGGTGTCGTCTCTTTTCAGAAAATGGCAAACATGGGAATATGTCTCCAAAGGAATCCCTGCAGCTTAAAAATGGAGTCTGTACATCGGAAAATGATTTACTGGTCCACGCATCATTAAGGAACCTATACAACCTTAAGGTATTATTTCAGCACCGGCACCAGACAAAGCAAAACAAGAAATACCCAGCCTAAGACGTAATCCATGAGAAAACAATGTGTGTAACCATGCAGCTCAACTGCAAGGTGGGTCAGAGCTGAGCCAGAAAAAAAGAGACAACAAAATTAACATCTTTTCCTGCCTGAGTTTGTGACTTGATTGATTAGTAAAACAATCTAAGCAATAATATAACTTTTCACGTAAGCCTGAAAAGCTTTGTTAGCTTCATTACTCACGTTTCCTCTCCCTCCAACAGGCGCCTATAGGTGGCAATCTCCATTTCCAGGTTCTGCTTGATGCGGAGAAGCTGCTCGTAGTCGGTCTTTGTGCGCTGCATGTCCAGCCTGAGCTGGGACAGGTCATCCTCCATCTGGCTCAGGGTGACCTGCAGCCGCTCCATCTCAGAGGAATACTTCTGGCCCGTCTCAGCCAGGTTACCCTCCAGAGCTGCTATCTGGGGGGAGAAAAGCGAAAATAACAGATTACACCCTGGATGTCAGTTTAAACAGATCGCAGACTTAGCAAGCTCTTATTTGTGCCAGTGAAAGCTTTATTATATACACACCAAGAATGAGATTTATTAAAATTGAATAAGTTATTGTGAGAATGTAAAAATGCAGAAATCATTTATATGATGTTGTTATTCTTCGAGCTTAGAAGGGTTCCTCTGACATGCAAAGAGAACACATGTAGCTTAAACTGCAGTCTTATTTTCCACATTTTTCCAAAGTCTACTTCTAAATGGCCTCATGAGTCCATCCTGGAAGGGAAACCTTCTAAGAATGGATCCAAGAAACCACTGACCCAGCAAGTTTGCACATCGAATCCAGGAGGATTTTGGTTGATTGCTGATTCTCTAATTCTGCTGTGTTAAATGATCTGTTGGTTGTAAGTTTCATCTGTTTCCATACAGTTTGTGCATAGTTTAAAACTCCATGTTCTCAGTTTAATTCTATGAATTACTTAAGTGGTGTTACTCTTTGCATTAGCATCTGTTTCCAAAGTGTTTCAGAGCTACATTGATTAGGTTTGTTTTTCTTTTGTTTCTTTTAGTGTCAGTTTATCTGCTGTGAGTTAGTGGTTTCCTACCTTACCATCTATACTATTAAATGTGTCTAAACAAGAGGAAATGAAGTTTCAGGTATCTGTCTCACTATCGATGCACTTTCAATGCAAATAGTGCATGTGTCTTGGAATCAAGGTGTGGAATTAACAGAACTCTGTTGCATCAGAACAAGGTTATGTTTTGTTTTTTTATAATGTCATCAACACTGACTCATTTTCTAATGTACAAATAAACTAACTGCCTGAGAATTAAATGTCAATGCTATGAGTGATACCAAGTACAAGTAGTCAGGCGAATATCTTCTGAAATGATCAGAAAGTAGGCCAAGCCGTCAGTTTCATTTTCAGACATGCTGAGGTGAGATAGATCGTTTTCATGTGGATAAATGTTTTCCAAGCATTCTGGCTTAGCTGGGGATCAAACTATGTCACACTACAGTGTCAAAAGTATAGTTTCGTGGAGTTGGAGTGTAATTTTACTGGAATATATTGGCTGATTACAAATTTGACTCGCAATTTTAGCGATTTGTGGATCTCATTATTAAGTTTTACATTTTTACTGATGCTGATTTTAACCCCGCTGATTTTAAATAGTTTTTATATACTGACGAGTGTTCATAAATCTCAATGTGGTTTTTTTTAGTTTAATAAAGATAATTCATTCAAAGAACTGCCCAGTCCTCAAGTTGACTGAGTGATGAATTTCAATTAATCTAAAATTTAATGCAGTTTAACTTCACCAAATATCAAAAATATTATTTCACTGAAATATAATGTTGTAATGGAGTGTATTTAAAATACTGCATACATAAAAAGCTTTAGTGTCATTTCCATGGTACAGTGTTTTGCAGTTGGATACTTTAGAGTGCCTGATGAAAGCTAAGGATCTCTCGTCCGCTCCAGTTGCATCAGAAGGTGTTTTTCTGTGGTAATTTAGCCACAAGAATGTCTCCTACACCTAAAATAGCTTCTCCAACAACAATCAGCAGATTCCTGTGAACTGATAACACTTTGATACCCAAAGCAAACACACCCACCTCAAAAACAATTAGCCGTCTTAGCGTTGTACGTAACCCTGTACCATTCAACAACTGAATCCTACATGCTGTTGCATGTCTTATCAATGTGGGAGAACATGTTCAATGTCAACATAGGATTACAAGGGGGGGAAAAAAATGTAGTTCCCCGACTGTAGAGTGCTACAGCTTGGAAAGGTATAAAAGACGCAATAAAGAAAAAACTTAAGGTTAATTCCTTTAGAGATTTTCTTTGTAATTGCTCTCGATCATGAAACCAGCCTCTTTTTCACGCTGTTAAATAACTCAGTGTGGTTTTGTTCAAGGTTAATACATATAACCGTCGTCTTAGAGTCCAGGCTGCGGTGTTTGCATTGCTTTATTTACATAAGTTGATGTTTGTACATCTCCAGAAGAGGAGACTTGACGCCGATTATCATTTTCAACTTACTTGCTCAGCAGCTCACCTGTTTGTGCAGACTGTCCAGCTCCACCTCCAGTGTCTGCAGGAAGCGTTGCCTCTCAGTCAGCTCTCCCTGGGCTCCTCTCAAGGCCTCGTTGCTCTCCTTCACCTCATTCTGCACCGTCTCCAGCTGCACAAGTGACGTGTTTCAATTGTGTGACTTTTGCCCTTTTTAAATCTATTTATAGTGGATATAAACTGAAGAGTGCTTTGAATTTTCTCCACACCTTCTTGCGGTACCACTGCTCTGCTTGCTCCTTGTTTTTCTTAACGATCCCCTCATACTGGGAGCGCAGCTCGGACAGAATGGTACCAAGCTCCGGTCCGCTGGCAGAGTCCACCTCAACGTTCACTTCGTCCCTGGCGATGCGAGACCTCACCTGCTCCAGTTCCTTCAGGGGCATAAATATTAGCACACTTTGTGTTTGCACTGTCAGACTGTGAGCATGTGTTTCAAACATGTTTAACATCTGTGCAAACTTGTTTAATAAAACTGATAGCAGTTCCTGTGAAACAAAAGCTCCAAGCTGCAGAGTAGATTTTCATTATTTAGATATCCCTCATTAATACTTGACTGGACCGAGCTCATCTTACCACTGGCCTTTCTTCTGATCCTCTTTTATTCCTGCTCAGGTGTACTCAGTAAATCTACTCCATCACATACATATAGGCACACCAGGCCTCGAAAACGTATTCAACTCTTTACATTCTGTGACGTTACAATCATAAAAAATGGCCACAATATCTTAAAAATATTTATACCCCTTCAATGCAAACATGTACCATTCAAACAGGTATCATCAAACTTGCACTTTACAATTTTGCTCCATTTATTATTGTTCTGTCACATAAAATCTTGAAAGCTAGAAGGTTTTACAGCTGATGAAATTGTCCTATAAACAGGTAAACAACTGTGCACGACATGAAATGCAATAATGTTTCTTTATTAATTTCACAATTGTCAAAATGCAGAAACAATGATTGAAATCCAAATACACCCATCCAGTTTTAGCAAAATTAAGAAGCTAATTTGAAGCTGACGACCGTACAGTTAAAATGAATTCTAGTAGTATGGCTAATGTTGAAGGTTTGCCAGAACAAAAGTCAATCCTCTCTAAAAATAATCTGGCGTTTAATCTCAGTTTTGCAAAGTGGAAACTTATTTAAATAGTTCGGAAACATTCTCCTAAGGTCAAATGGCACTAAAGAAAATATGTTCTGGCCAAAACGCACAAATCCAGTGTTAGAGAAACCGAAAAGCGGCACAAACACCTTTCTGTGTCAAGCATAGAGTGGAAAATTTAGGCTGTTAGGCTGGATATGAGTATGTTACCCTACTGCATCCTACTGCATATTATATTATATTTAAACTTGAGGGAAAAGGAAGTGGAGAACATTCAATTGAAAGGTCTTCACACTCTTTAAAAACAAAGTAAAATGAAGTAGAGATTACAAAAAGGGACTGGGTTGTAGATCAGTGTATCGTTTAGTGGGAGCAGAGTAAGCTTATCTTCTTTAGAGGCCACTTTGCATCAGCTGATTTCATCCAAAGTGCATTTTTGGAGCAATCAGATCTACTTGCCTTTTGTCCACAGTAACCAGAGTTCCACCTCAGATTTGGCTCCACAAAAACTACTTAGATCACTAAATTGGGTCAGGCTTGTATCAAACAATGTGCTGCCTGTGGGTTCAGGTGCCACAATAAAAAAGATAGCAAGGGAAAAACAGGACGGCACAAATGTGGGGTAAATGCTGCCAAACAGGTGGCTGAAATAACTGTAGTTCCTGTGAATCTGGAGAACAGGCGAAGACGTCTTATTTACCTCCTCGTGGTTTTTCTTGAGGAAATAAAGCTCCTCTTTGAGGCTGTCCAAGTCTCCTCTCAGAGAAGCAATGATCTGCTCGTGGTCAGTCTTCGCCTTCTTCAGGGCAACGCAGTCTCTCTCCACAGACTGACACATCACCAATTCGGTTTCCCATCTTCCAGAGTTTGGGAAAGTGGACAAAAATGGTCAGCAGAACATCAATTTTGAATAATCAAAAAAGAAACCTCTACTGTTTGAAACAGAAGGTTATTGCGAAAGCTGCACAAAGTAGAACAAATGATTCTCCTGACAACCAGCGCTTGTGTCTAATATTCTGGAAATTAATATTACAGAACTGACAAAACTAATATCTATAACTTGCAGCTATAGCTCTCGCATGTAGTTTCCTTAGTTATGTTCTGTGTTATTGTTGCAACAGAAACCTGAATTACCAGAGAGCTCTTTACACAGTGAGGTCAAGATCTTAAAATAGAAAAAAAACAAAGTGCATGAAATTGTGTTTTTCATAGAAGCGCTTTGCTAATAACAGTACAGGTTCCTCACATATTTTCTCTCTGTTGTCAGAGAACATCAGGTCTTTCAAGGTGACATAATTACATATTATTACAACATATCTGCAACAAATTGTGTGTTGAAGGATTGTGAGTCTCCCATTTCCTTTAGACATGCCCTGACCTAAGTAATCATTGCAAATATCTACCTTGGTGTCAGTTTTCTGCAGGTACCAAGATGTACACTGTAAAAAAATTTATTTCCCCCATTTGTGCTTTTGTCTTTCTTGGTCATTTCAAATCCTCCAACAAAATTTAATATCATTGATAGCCTAAGTAAAAACACAATTCAACCCTTTTTTAAGCACAAATTAACTGTTGAGCACATTTTTTGGTCAGTCTCATTAGTCACATTCAGGGCTGATCATTGACAGACCAGTAGCATCAAGAAAGCACATAAATGTTAGCATGATTGATCTCAAAATCAACACATCATGTCCCAAACTAAAGAAATCCAAAGATTACATGGAACAATTGTGAGTCTGTGTGAGAGTAGTTGTCCAATTAAAATGAATCCAAAATAAATCCTGCTCATCCAGGAAGCCACAAACAAATACAGAAGAACACCTTCAGTAGACCTCACTCATCTCAGTAAAGGTCAACATCTTCAGTCACACATTGTGTTACTATGACGTCAGAAACCTCACCGACTTTGGAGCGAGAAGTCAGTCTTTACACCGATCGAGATGTCTTGAACCATAAACAAGAAATTCAATGTGGAAAACAAACAGCGATGTGAGGGACTTGATATTTTCCATTTGTTCATTGCCAGTTATTTTAAATGCTTAATACTTTTTCACTGCATCATGAATAAGCACAAACTGGGCCATTTTGAGTTTTAAGCTGATCACAGCATGTATCTCCCACCTTTTATTAGGTTATCAAGATGTGATGCTGATATTTTCCAGACTGATTCTCCATTAAGGATTGAAAATCTAAGAAAAAGGCTCTGATAGAATAAGACCTGGGTTATATTTAACAATCTTTATCACATGAAAGACAAACAATTTGCTTATCGTGATGTAATCTCTAACCACTCACTTGATTCTGAAGTCATCGGCGGCCAGTTTAGCGTTATCAATCTCTAACATGAGACGAGCATTTTCCAGGGTCTTCTTCCGCACCTGATTAATATTAACAGAGGTTAACAGAGGCTCATCCACTCCCAGAGTGAAAGCTAAATCCCTTCATTCTTCTGGTTTCTGTTCATGTTTTATGACCTTGTAAAGACGCGTTCACAGCAGGGTAGCTTAGTAACACTCAGCAGTCTGATTTAGCTGCACAGCTTACAGTAAAATAAATTATTTTCAAGAATAAAATGATGGAATTTAAAAAATATATGACAGTGCACAGAGTACTTAAAAACAGGCATATTTTTAAGGGTTTTATTTATTTAAGGGTTTTTCCACATGTTTACCAGTAGTGCCTACTCCTTTTTCCTTTTGGTCTCAAGCCCATCACAGCTGCTATCATGAATGTTTTGTTTCTATAAAATTATGCAATAAAATGAATTATTTTGACCCTTGTAGAATGGCACATGAATGACTTCATGCCCACCTCTTGCTCCACTGAGTGCGCCTGGGCCATCATTGAATCAAGGTCATGACCTTTGGGGATGCGCTCAATCATCAGCTGTTTGATCTTCATCTCCAGGTCGGCGTTGGAGCGCTCCAGTGAGCGCACCTTAAAGAAACAAAGACAAAGGAAGTGTTTCGGGTTGCGCTGAGCTGGATCCATTCCCATTTCCTGTGACCTGACAATGCTGCTCTCCTATTACACCTCATACCTTGTCCAGGTAGTTGGCCAGGCGGCTGTTGAGGCTCTGCATGGCCTCCTTCTCATTGGTGCTGTTGCCGTGCAGTCCGTTCAGCTGGAGGCTCATTGGTCCGTTGAGATCCTGGCTGATGGAGGCTGAACGGGTCAGCGGGCTGGCTGCAGCGAAAGAGACGGACGCCCTGGACCGTGCGCGGCCGGTGTCCATCAGAGAGCGACTGGAGAACGAGGGGCGGTTCATGGAGAAGCTTCTCACAGAGATGCTAGAGGCCATGATGGTCAGCTGTGAGAGCAGAGGAAATGAGGTCAAGCTCTTGTTGCACTGATAACATGTTTTCTACTAATCATGTTTTCACTGAGTGGTAGGCAGGCGGACCCTGTGCAGTCCACAGTAAGCACTGTAAGAAAAAGTGGCTATTAGAAGGCTAGATGTTTCTGATTCTGTTACATTAAGATGATGTTTTGCCTTTTCAAATGTATTAAGGCTGCATTGGGAAAAAAAATCTAAAAGGAATCTAAAAGGATTTGTTTCCGTCTCTCATGGCTTTAACAAGCTCACATTTAAAAAGTATAATCATTACGAAAACAGACAAGTTTAAATGTCAGTCTGAAGGACCTTTTTAAGACATTTAAGTTGTTTAAAGCTACCCTTACACTGTATCCAGTTTCAGAAAAAGCCCTTAAGCAAATGGGCTACACTGGCCGGCCTTTTTTTAAAAAAAAAAATGGAAACACAAGTAGAGCCTAATAGTCAATTCAACTGATCGCCCACTGGAGATGATGAAAGAAGCTTTTCACTGAGTGGATTTACAGGCGGCCAGTGGCCATTCAGACTAACCATCTGCATCGGAGAGATGGACGACTTCATGGTCAGAGCCACTTCAGCGTGCTGTTGTCAGCTGTGTGCAAATTCAGCTTCGACTCCAGCCATCATGAAATCAAAATGTAAATGAGCACAGCTTGGCTCCGAGTCGAAGAAGAGCCTCTCGGCACAAGCTGAGGACACTTTTGCAGCCTTTCGCTGCGGTAATAAGGTTTGTGTTGAATTTAAAAGAAGAGAGAATCTAACTGGGGTCAATGCTTTGTTTTTTAATGCTTAATCCTCAAGTTTTATCTTCTCTTAAACAGGTATTCACATTACTTCTTGTACACCAAGCATGACTAACAGTTGTTTGGACGTGAAACAGTGTGCAAGGCAGCATATCTCCGTCCCCGTGTACGTGTGTGTGTGTGTGTGTGTGTGTGTGTGTGTTGTGCAGGGCTTCGGTGGCTGATTAGTAGTCAAGTGAACCTCTCTGTGTGTGTCTCTGTCACTTGATCCTCGCAACACCGTTCCCACAACACCACAAAGGACCCACAGCGGGAGACAGGCAGCCCTTGTTCAGATAAAAGATTGAACTCGGGGAAAATGATCTAGAAAATATTCAGTGGTAATTCCACCTGCACAAGGAGACACTTTGTTCTGCAGGAAATGAGCTGTCATTTCAGTTTTTCATATCAGCTCCCTAGCAGCTGACAAGTTGCTGGGATGATAGCTCTGAATGGAACTGAACAGGGGGGAAAAAAATCATAATTAATTTGCACAAAGAAGTTTTTTTACGATGTTTTCCTTTGAATTCTATCTAAAATATGCTTTTAAACTATTTCTTTATTCACTGCCAACATTAAAAACATACTTTTATATAATTATTTTCTATAATATGACTTGATAAACTACCACAACAATAGCAGAAGTTTTGAAAATGTTTTCTTCTTACCAGGTTTTTACTTCAGATGGAGTGAAGATGTGATCTAGAAGGATGCAGGAGGCTCTGTGTAGCTGCATCCCACCACAGGTGAACCTATATGCAGGTGTGCAGGAAGTGGGAGGAGCTATTTTTTCAGGAGGTGTGTTTATTGTACTCCACCGGAATTGTGGCTCTATGCTTTTCGAATAAAAAAATCTCTAATGTTACAGTAGCACTACAGCGCTGCACAACGGAGGACGTGGAAATAGTGTGAAGAATTTTATTACGTCTTAATATGCACAGATTATCTCCTCAAAAGGATGATGGAAAATTAACTGTCAAAAGGATCAGCATCACAGTAGTTGTTTGGAGGTAAGCACCAATGTTGACTGTTTAAGGCTTTGTGCTAATTTGTACTAAGGTTCTGTTTAATACATGAACCTGAAATATTTTCCACATATCATTAATAGCAGAATCTTATCAAGTTTTAAAAAGGACATAATCCCAACCAGTTTCAACGGACACTCAATACTATAGTCTGTGATGAACAAATGTTTATCACGATTGCTGTTAATTGCTCGGATTTATGGAAAGTTTTCACTACACAGCAGATTATTAAAAAAAATGATGTGTTCTGAAATTGTTTTAAACTCTTACTTTTCCAACTTCCAGCAGCTGATGTGCAAACATTTTGTAAATAGCATCGCTATACAGAAATCTAGAGTTTGATTTCTCTTTCCTCTTCTACAGCAGTAACACAGCTAACAACATTTTCATCTGCTGCTGTTTTAACTTTATAGCTGAGTTATGACGTTGTGTCCTTCAACCACCACAAAGACTTGCTTTCAGGACTCCCATCCCCCCATCCACCTTCTGCCCCTTGCTAATGCAAGTCGGCTATATCTGCATTTAGCTTTCTGAGCTAGCTTTGCAGCATCAGGTTTCTAAACTTTAAAGAGAGTGATGGGTAAATGCAAATTTGCTGGCATCAAAACAGTAAATCATTAACCAATCATTAGGCACACACATACTGTAAGTGACTTAAGTGTTACAAAGCAGGTGGTGGAGAAACAGGAGTTGGATAGAATGTTAACCATCTATTTAGCTCTATGTGACTATCCATGTGCACTAATCTGTTTTGAATTAAACACTATCACTGTTTACAAGCGTCATTTTGATGAGCTGCAATTTTTGTAATTTTGCAACGTAGCAAACCTCACATGAGAAAAATACACTTTAGTGTCCATCGACTTGAATTCTTGCCATAGATTGCAACAGCAGATACGTTTTCTCTGAAGAAGCATTTCCTGTGCTTGGCTCAAACATGTTTTCCGTAATTTGACCCGGTTTTTTTTCCTGCGTGCTGGTGATTAAATATTTAACCTGCTCCTACGGTGCAGACAACCTGCTCTTGTGCTGCTTTGGTTATATAGTTACAACTATATTTGAACTGCAAAAATGTAGGCATCATTTTAAAAGTGTTGATGTATAAATTTGAAATATTCCAATGAAATACCAATCATTGTCTTCAGATCAGGACGGGAAGTTTTAGATGTTTGCTGTAAGCCTCATCACTTTAGTTCTGTGTTTTATTTTCAGACTTTCGTAAGGCACCTTCCTGCTCCTGTCCAATCAAATGATACTCTTCTCGTACCTCTGGTGAACCTTGTCCATGCACACAGAAAACACAGACCTCGAAAACACAGAAGAACTTGTGACATTAAAAATGTGTGAGTAAAGCTTTTAATTATCACATGCAGTCATATTCAAATTGCAATGAGAGGAGTCGTGCAAAAATAATGCAAATGTCCTATTTGCATTATCACACGTCCTGCCTTGAATACCTGCAGACTCCAGTTAACTGAGAGGTGAAGAGCTGATGTTGGTGTCCTTTTTTAACTTGTTCTATTTTAATTCAGAATAATTTGCAAAGTATTCAGAGGGCAAGCAGGTTGTTTTTGTGCAGCGTTCAGTAAGAAAAAGAAACATTTTAAATAAAGTGGATGCAGTTCACTTTTTCTCATTACAAGACAGAGCACCATTTTATTTTGACAATAATTTCATATTTGTGACAAATTGATGAAAATAAAGGAAAGAAAAGCTATTTGCACAAATTCAAGAAACTCTTTTTGTAGCTTTAATTATATCTGAGAGACAATGTATTTTTTTATTTCTATTTATTTGTCTGACTATTTTAATTACTATACATGCTGAAAAACAACTTGACATTCTGGCAACCAAAACTGCCAGTTTTTTTACTGTAGTTTGGAAATGCAGTATTTTACCGTATTTTTAAAATACGGTAAAATACGGTAAAATTCCATGTATTTTTTACAGTAACAAAATGGTTTGTATATTACGGTCAGTAACTGTTAGTATTTCACAGTTAAAACTGTTGGTCTTTTACCGTTTGTTACCGTAAATTTACTGACTTTTTTTTTACAGTGTACTGTGATGCACTAATACCAGGAGACACACTTTTCTGTCTCACTTTCTGACATTAAACCAGACAAAATATTTTCCAGTTTTGTCAGCAAAGGCGGCAATTCAAGGGAAATCAAGTAGAAGAAATGTGGACAAAACTGTGATTCATCACACAAATCCCAAACATCTGAAAGTACCATGTTCATCCATTCATATTGCGCTATAAAGACCGAACGAATTTCCAGCAATTTGGAGGAGAAAATTTGGAGGAGTCCTAAAGAGGAACATTTCCTGCTGTGAAATGTGTGTATCAATCCCAGAACAAATAAAAAAAAAGACTTTGTGGAGATGCTGCCTGAAGCTGGTAAGAATGTCATTATGGACAGTGACAAAAACCCTGCATCGACACGGGCCGAAAGACCAATCAGACCACAAACGCCATATTAAAGGTTTTGAAGACACATCCCAAGTTCAGGTTAATCTAAAAGTAAATTGCTTGGTCAGTGTGATCTAGTTTGAACTTCTTGCCAACTGTGAAATACAGAGGTGGCAACATGATGCTTTTGGGGAGATTTGTTGCTAATCGTTTCCTCATAAGGAAACAATGTTATAAGGAAATATATTGAAGCAACATGTTAAAACATCAGCCAGGAAGTTTAACCACCCATATATACAGCCAAATTAGTTGCAAAGTGATTCATGCAAGAAATGTCTTAGAGTGACCACAACAATTGTTTCTTCTCCTGATCTCAGTGACATAGATGAATTGTTTGTAGAAATGAAAAGGTGTGTGTGAGGGCAAGGTGGCCTACAAGCCTGACTGTCAAGCCTGCATACCAACAATGATTCACCCAGGTCAGACAATTTAAACATTAAATACTGAGAATATGTAACATCTGGCTTAGAATAGTGATAAATACTCTTTAAAACCATCTGTCATTATGCTTAGCATTTAGCAAATAGGGAAAAATTATAATAGCTAAATCTAACTGACACATGACTGAAAAGGTTTAGTTATTACACTGAAACAAAAAATACAAGAGCAAATGTATTTTTATACAGTGGCTTTAATCTAAGTAAAGAATCTAAGCACTTCAAATTTAAAATATTTGCCTCAAAGCAAAAACTTTGACCCGAGGACTTGACTTCAAAATCATAATTTTGCGTCAGTTTCCGATGTAGTGTTACTGTAGTGACCATTTGTCCCAAAATTTAAATTCAAAAATTAAAAAACTCAAAACTCGAAGCTGATCAAAACAAAAGTGAATCAAACTCAAATAGTCACCTGATACACTGTGGATTCTGGTTTATTCAGCAATAAAGGATCAAAAGTCAAAATATAGTTCTTTGGTTTTATTTGCAGTTCAGGCAAAAGGTTACAGGCTTCTGCTCCTATTCCTGTACCTGTTCTCTGACTGACAATAGAAACCGATGTGACTGATTGACTGATTCCATAGGCTAAAAACCTTGTGACCACCCACATGCATAATAAGCTTCCTAAAACCCACCTATTTATACCGTGAAATACCCACATCCCAACCTGAAATTAATTAACTAATTAAGTGAATTCCTAATCAAATAACTTATTCTAAACAACAAATTAAACAAAAATTCTAATAATAAATCAACTAGAAAACAAACAAAAAGAACTAAACAATTTAAATTCTGAGATTTAACTAAAAAATGAGAAAATAGCTCCTACAGTTACTATTGTCCTCTGCCTCCACCAAGTGGTAAGTAGTTGTAAATACAAGCAAGAATAAATCCAAATTGAGCACCACTAGGGGGCAGCAACAAGCTACATGTAGATCATCTTCCGTCACTCACTTTATCGCTTTTCTATCAAATAAGACTAAAATGTTATTTCAAAAGGGTTTCCATGTAACTCAAGAGAATTTAAAACTATATAAACTCATTGTTCTCTAAACTTGTTTGTTACTTATGTATTTTTAAGTTTGTTAGTTTTTTTTCATGGCCTGAGCTGCATGGTGGAGTAACTTTTATGAATTCCCTAAGGCTGGAAGGTCACTGCAGTGGTCGTTGTTATTGGTGCAAACAAACAGCATGATCCACAATATGATAAGACATGGAGAAAAAAAAACACAGAGCAAATTATTAGAGTATGGAAATGTAAATATGGGTTTTGATGTGTGATATATACGTATGATGAAACAGGAAGGGGTGCAGAAATATTGCAAGACATTTGTAGCAGCACAAGGAGGAAAAAGCATGTACATATGATACAAGCCTCTGAAACAGGACAATATAAGTAATAACAATGATAGTTTAAAAAATAATATCATCTGTATGATGTGAGTCCAAGTGAATATTGACTGATTGCATAAGACTGTGAACTTCAACGTGATTGAGAAACAATGTGTGCTGACCACAGACAGTAGGCATGAGAGCCTCATCCCAACATGAGATCAGTCATATCAGACGTTTAATTAATCCGCCCCAACTCTCACTGTCACTTTCTGCCTCCTTCAGTCAGTGCAGAGCAGAGTTTGGTCATTAAATAAATAAACAGGTGATTAGACTGGCAGGATGTCAGGATGCTACTCATGACCCCACTTGACCCCTTGTGACCCCTGTCACATGCGATCATGTGACCACAGAGGGCAGACCCTGTAGCACTCCAGGAACGGTGATGCTGTGGGTCTGCCAACGTCCAGGTGAGGTTCTCACAGAAACAGATATGAAGCATTAGACTCATTCTTTTATAATACCTAAATGTTTCAAACAAAAATAAACCCAAATAAAAACAAAATGTCATTTTTGGGAGGATTTACTTAGCAGACAAAAAAACATCCAAACCAACCAGGCCTTGACTAAGATGTTTATCCAATCTCTTTTTTGTTGTAGTTTCATTAGCCACACCCAGGCCTGATTTGTGTGAAACCCAAATAACAACAACAAAACAAAATCTATTAATTCAAATCTGTCTGACAACAAGATGTAAGCCACAAAATTTCAAAAATAGGTTTTATTGGCTAAAATTTATGTTTGGATTAAGCAGAGAAATATGCTGGGATCCATTGGAGTTTCAATACAAAAATCTCTCATGACTGAAAAGAATGAAAAAGGTCCAACGTGTCCCAAAACATACAAAGTAAAGTGTAAAACTGACAACACTTGATAGAAAAATATAACTTGTAGTTCAAAATATTAGATTTCATTGGAATTTAATTTAGATTGAACAATACCTAACATAACATTCACTATTGATACTACATATTTATCTAGTTCTCTTTTATTATTTGTACCTAACACCAAGCAAAGCAATGCAGAAGTTATCTTCTGATGGATCAGTGTGGTAATCGGCTATTTTACTAAGTTTGTGGCCTGTGTTTTTTTTATTCAAATCATTGTTGTTTGAGTACATTCTGGCATCTAAAGAACCTCTTCAGTTTTAAACACTAATTTAAGAGAATTTAGGGGTCAACAAAGTGCAGGAAAGGGTGATTTCATTTTCTAATGACGCTCGCATTGAGTGATTTCCAATACAGATCATTTTTCAGGTAAAATAAGAATGCAAAAATAAGCTTACAAAACAACTTAAACAAAGATAAGAATCCAAAAATATATGAATGTTTAGTCAATTAACTAATTTTAGCAGCTTATGCCACAATATCACTTTTTATTTACACATTTTGGATGCAGATGTTGAGGGGTTTTTCAGAGGCTTGAGATACCATTAATCAGGTAGATCTCAATGAACAGTGAGCATTTAGCTTTCATCTTACGATCTCATTTCACTTTCACAGGACAAAATTGGCCTTCATAATCAGTTTTCCAAAACATCTTTTGTTCAAATCTCTCCAACAGAGTAAGTCAAAATGTTACACATCCTCAAACTTGCCCACTGCAACCAAAAAGACCTGAACTGAACTCTATCACATTGTTGGACAGAAAGGTTTTGCAGGACAAACGTTCAGTTTTTCTTGCAGTCTGACTGAAGATAACTAAGTTTAAAATACAAGCTGGACCCGACACACTTAGATTCATGACGTCAAACTCGCCAGATTCAAAATTTGGTGAGAATAGATGGAGTCTGGGTGGTTTTTTTGTTTTGTTTTTTTTATACTATTTAAGTTCTGAGAAGCCCCTGTCTGCATTGATAAGTAGATCTCTTATGGCAGGTCCCACTACTGAAAAGGCTCAGTTTTTAGTATATTTTACGGGCATTAAAGAGTCTATCTTCAGCAGTCAATGGGCGAGAGACAGAGCTCACCCTGGAGATGTCGCTAGTCCATCTCAAGGCATTTTGAAGCGTAACTTTTAGAAAATATGAATTTTACAGGAATAAAAAATGTTGTGTTTTTGTTACACTCCTTGATTCGGTCTCTTAGCAGTTCAAAAAAGCAGAAGCAAATCTTTACATCTGATTAATCCATTAATTTTGTAGTTATACTGCAACCGAGATAAGAACAAAACCCAGTTTAAGTTTTACATTGCCACTAGCTGTAAAGCTATTCAATTTTGTGCTGTATGGGAAAAATAGAGAGAACCCAAAACTATAAGTGACAGATCTGATTCTTTAATTTTATGTCATAATAGTAAAGGTGAGCTACAGTTTAAAACAGAATAGTCACTAATTCCATTAAAGGCCTCTGGGGCCTAAAAATGTTTTTTTTTACACTCATTCAGTTTGGACTGAGGAAAGAAAACATTCTAAAAAGGAAGCTTCTCATTTGATTTCTTGAATAGAAACAAACTTCAGAAATTGACCTTACTTTTAATTAATTAATTAATTAATTATAAAGTTGTATGCTTTCTACTTTCACATGAGTCCCAAAAATAAGCGGGTATGATAAACTAAATGAACAATATTCCAAATTCTGTGCAGCAATAAAAACAAAGGCTGTTTCCTTTGGCACAGATTTGTTCTGCTTCTGCCTTGTTTCTCACCGTTCTCCATCAAAGCCTTAAATCTAAAGCAACCCTATATGGAAGTGCATTTGTTATTCCACCAATTTGAAGCACCGCTTCCCCTTACATGTAATTTAGCCCACAAGTTGCTGTTTGATGAGTTGGACTTCAGTCCACCAGCCGCACTGCGATAAGAAGATAAGTATCTGCGGTGGAGAAATTACACACAGATAACAACATATGTGAGCAACTCTGGAGGTCAGCACCTGCACATGCTTTTTCCTCCCTGTTCTTTCGCTTCAGTATCTGTTGTTCTTTTTTTTTTTTCCTTCTTCTTCGTTTGGGTTTTCCTCCCCCCTGACTAAGTGCAGGTTGCTTTTGTGTGACGGAAGCATGTCAGACCACTCAGTGTGTACTTTTAGATTACTATCGGCGAGGTTGGTAATATTTTAGATACAGATCTATATGCATAGCTGGTGACTGTATAAAAGTTGAAAGGAGAAAAAAGCCTGTTTGGGTGTGTGTGTGTGTGTGTGTGTGTGTGTGTTAACCCTTATTTAAGGGAGGAACCTTGACTAAGAGTCTTATTCTGCACATGACCTATAGGAGCAACAAAAGGACACACAGTGCAGGACTTTTAAAAGCTGCAAAGCAACATCGTGCATTTTTGGCTTGTGAGCAACTGTACAAGTTATACAAAATAAACTTATTACTTTATCCAATGTCTGCACCTCTTACGCAACTAAAGTTAGTTTTCATTTTCAGCTCTCACTTTCCTTGCCTTGAATGTTCTCTCACGGTTGATCTTCACTATTTTTGACACTGTCTGATGATTTATACAATGTTGGCTACAAAAACAAGCTTAGTTAAAACAAGACTGCTTTTTTAATGTAATAAGTTAGTACACGTCATCCATTATTAGGTAATTTGCAGTTCTTTCATGCCATCAGATTAGGTTCTACACACCTGTAATAAAAACCTTGAAAACGTGCCTGTTTCTGTTAATTTCCTTTTATGAGTGATGGGATTAGAACATAAAAATTCCTTCCAAACTGGAAGCACTTTTTGTTATTTCGCGATGACAGCTTATTGTTTTTCTGCTTACATTATTTTTCTCCTGGGACAGGAGCTTGACAAAGGTGATGTGTGATGACAGTCGTGAAGCAGGTTTGGAAATACAGCCAAGAATAAATGCAGCCATATCACAGGATTCGCAGTCACAGCAAGAGAAGCAAATTTGTTCGTCTTTGACATCTAATTTCATTAAACATATTGCATGATTATAATGCATAATGGAGTTGGATATTGTTGTGGAGAGATTTTTAACAGTTTTAAATGCTTTTCTTATTAGAGGCACCTGGGGTTTCATCGCAAACATAAAAAAAAAAATCTAATTTTTTTCTGTTCAGTAACAACTCAAAAACTAAGAATAATGCAACAGAGACCAAGAAGGAGACAAATAAATCACAGAAGCACTGGGGCAGTTGTACTTTCTATGGGAAAGAAAGAAAGAGTGAACATATTTAATGGCAGCACCAATAACTCCATGCAGGAAAAAGAGAGCTTAAAATGGAATCAGGCAGCCAAGTGTACTGATGGTTAAATGCAGCACTGGTTTGTCTCGGTCATGAAAAGGTCAAGAAAGAATAAATTCTGTCTATGGAAAGGACAGACAACGAGAGCATACAAAATGTCGAATGGAGCCAATAGCTTTATCAGTGGCTCCATTCAAGAAAGAGACACGGTTAAACACAAAATCAGTGAACAAGAACTATTTTCTTTATATTTTCTTTATACCGGTTATATCTCCTATGGAAAAACAAGCACAACAATGGAAACAACTTGTCTGTAGTTAGTTTTATCCGGGATAAAAACACAGCTCTGCTAGTTCATTTGATGAAATAGAACAACAAAAACATCACAGAAGATTCATTTCAACAAAACCTCCATTAATGGTGGAGAAAATGAACACAGAAGTACAGAAGGTATTCCCTCTGTAGACAGGTAAATCTCCCTTTTACATCAACAATAAAATGTACTGCTCTTACTTATCTTCCAATGTAATCCATTAAAATCAAACAGCAAAGAAAGAAGGCAGAATGTTAAAACACCAAATGCAAGAGGTAACAAGAAAAAAGAAACGTCTTATTGGTATTTGCTGTGAGACAATCCATTTATGATGGATTTTCTCCAGCAGCTTACCTGTCTAATTAAAATAAAAATGTGTTTGAACGTGAAATTGGATTTCCCAAGAGTTAGCCTGAGCTTGATTTGCTTCGTGTCGCTAACTGTCAAGGCAGTTACTTTGGAGTCTAATCAAGGGTTGGGATAAACTACCGAGAGTTTCACTATGCTTTCGAAAATGAGCTGCAATGAAAATAGCTTTGAACAGAGGCTGAGTAAGGGGACTTTGGTGCTTTAATTTACTCCTTGAATAAAGCATTTAGAAACTTTAAGAAACCATATCAACCCATAAAAAGGGGCATTATATGATTCTATTGCAAGCCCTTCTATAAAATTTAAAGTCCCAAATCTTCCCTAATTGCTGAGCTAATTTGAAAAGATAACTCTATTCTTTCACTGAGGCATGTCAAACCTGCTATCTGTTATACAAACACATTATAAACTATGATTTATTTAAGTGCAAGAAGAAAAGCTTAAAATAAAAACAAAGAAGGCATTTTAAGCTGCTCTTAAGTAACGTTGTGCTGAATTTCTGCCTGTGGTGTTCACTAAACATGGCCGAAATCCCTCCAAAGATTACTGAGTTTGTATCTCAGTAAACACCCACGGGCGTCTGGATATTAAATTTATTACACAGAAGTAGAGGTCAATTAGCATTTTTCTAGTTTATTTGAAACAAATTGAAGTGTTGCTATGTGTGCTGTAGTGTGCAGCAGTAAAGGGAAATGTTAACAACTTTTCCTGCCATTCTGAGCCCATCTAGTGTTGGTGATCACAGATCGGTGGTGGGCTTGGTCTGTAAGTGCATTCAGCATTAAAGGGCTAGTAGTTTTGTCACCATGCATCTAATGCTGAACACGAATTCCTGCTCGCTATGTTTTTGTGATTTCCGCTCGAAAAGCTTGATGAGACTGTAAGAAAATGTACTTAACTTTAAAATATGAAAGATTCTATTGTTTCAACTATTTGTTCTTGAAGCACTGATGGCTAACGCCAAGGCTCTGACTCCGACACTGACCTTAGGGCAACAGTGGCATCTTTTCTGTCTGTGATCCGTCGCTCGTCTGATCGTAACATGTTTGTTTTTGTTTCGAGGGAAACGGCTCAGAATCCAGCGTTGCTCAGCTTTCCTTCATTTGGTCCAATTTGCTGCTGGCAGCGCTCTTGTTTTTCCGTTGTCGAGAGAGAGAAGTCCCTTTCATATTCATATGAAACGCTCTGAAGTCTGCAGAGAGTGCATGTGTATTCCCTTAGAAATTATTTAGAGAAAAATATGCATGCTTCAGAGAGACGTTGATGGCAAAATATTAAGTCAAAACAATCAAAGCAAAGTGGAAATGTGATGAAGAAACGAGCTCCGTCCTAACAAACACCTAGAAGAGAATAATTAAACAAAGGTGGTGCAGAAAAACTCACTTCATTAATACCCCTGTATGTCCAATAATAAATCATCTTGCACACAATTAATTATCTAAACATTTGTTATTTTCCCGTGTGGGGATGGAAGCAGAAAAACTGGACCTGGATAACATCAAGGAGGGTAAAGAACATTAATCACAGTTAATAAGGTAAACTAAAAGCAGAAATTAATATCTGAGTTAGATCTTAATGACTGTTGTATTTCGCCACAGTTTTTTTTTTGCGACACAACGCATTAGCAATTAGCACACGCCTTAAGCCCAATTAAAATAAGTGCTAGTTCATTTTTAAACGGTTTGTCCTACTACATATTACTGTCAAATCTGACAGCGGGACAGGAAAGGGGCATTTCTTTCGAAGCTTGACAGAGCGACATGATATATTTCACTGATTCTTGCCTGAAGTAAGTTGTTGATCAATATGCCCAGCGGGTGCGATGAATATGCACGAGGCGTCCGCCGCCGCGGCCCGGTAATTGCCGGTCGTCAGGGGTGGCAGGCGCGGTAATTTGCATCTCGGGGATCCTGCAATCAGCGCTCTATTCATTACCGCGCCAGCCGCTTCATCTGCTGGCCACTCAAAGCTGCCAATCTCCTCTCAGCAGCCAAAGCAGTTGGGGGGGGAAAAAAAGAAGAAGAAGAAGAAGACGAAGGGGGGGGGGGCAGAATAGAAAAGTGTCAATTATAAGCCAAGGCTGCGGGTCGTGGTGTAACAAGTCT
>CAEGAF010111660.1:0-11511 GCA_903067075.1 Micropoecilia bifurca
ATATAGACTGATTTTTTAACCTGCAGGTAAATTTTTTTTAATTTAATTTAAAAGTTAAATAAATTGACAGAAATAGAAAATAATTATGAAACAAAAAATACATATAGAAAAAAATAAGAAATTATCTAAAAAAAAAAAAAAAAACAATTTGTTTTACTTGAATTTAATCCAGATCAAATTCTTAATTCATAAATTAAAGAAAAATTAACACAAAAGAGAAAACTGAATGAATATTTTGTGTATTTTTTACCTTCAGAGGCTGAGATGAACATCAGAGCAGCCAGGCTGAGCAGGAAGATCCAGCGGCTGGAAGAAAGAGGCGACATGATGCTGCAAACCTGGAGGAGAGGAAGTCTGGGCGTCTGAAACCCTGAAACTCTGAAACACTGAACGTCTGAAACTCTGAACGTCTGAAACTCTGAACGTCTGAAACTCTGAGCGTCTGAAACTCTGAACGTCTGAAACTCTGAGCGTCTGAAACTCTGAACGTCTGAAACTCTGAACGTCTGAAGCTGCTTCACTTTTGGAGCTGCGATGAAGGAACCAGAGGAGGACGACGTTTTATAGCAAAAAAATAGGAAGCTGTGTTGTCATGACATACGTCTGCAGTGGAAACAATAAGTAAGGGCAGCAATGAGCAGACACACACACACACACACACACACACACACACACACACACACACACACACACACACACACACACACCATAAGACCCCACGCCCTTCATGCTATGTCCATATATGATTTGGTTTGATGCAGCAGAGCTGATTGGCTACCTGTGGTTATCATGCATTCAAACAACCAAAATAAAAACGGTTTGTGACATGATGACTGGTTCAGGCAGCGGCTCCAGTAACAAAAGGAAACGGATATTTAAATTTGTTGTGGTTCTGAGTAATGAAGCAAATGTCACAGCTGTTAAGTTTCACTTTTATTTTAAAGTTTGATCTAAAAAGTCTTTGATGGAGTTTAATCAACGTAAACCTGGAAGTGAACAGAGTGGAGGATGGTTGTAAAATGTTTTCTGTCTTTATTCTGGGTTTTCTGTTCTTTTCTTTTAACATTTTAAGATTTGCTAAATATATGACGAGAAATTACTCAGTTAAAACAAGTTATGATGGAAGACATATTGATTTTTTTTTTACAGTTATGGGTATAAAAATTGATATTCCTGGTCTTCAGATTACTAAGATCAGTCAATTATCTTCCTGAGAAACTTTTCTTTCAACATTTTTTAGCACTTTTTCCACTGATATTTTTAGTGATACACTCCAAAAAAACAAAATCTTACCACATCTATTTAGTCTAGTTTTTACTGCAAATGTCTTAAAATAAGACAAAACTAATTTACAACATAAGACATAAGTAAACAATTCATTAATATTGATGAAAAAGTGCTATTGACGATATAAACAAGATGGTTTCCAATGTTGTAAGTGAAATAATATAGAAACTACACTGTAAAAACATAAACTCTTACAAAGTATTATGTTCTAGCTTATAGCGTAAATATCTTAGTACACTTAATACGACAAAACTAACTTAAAACCACTTTTCACCAAGAAGTAAAAGCTTTTGTAAGTAAATGATTCACCAATATTGATTTAGAAAAGTTCTAAGTACTAAAATACTCTTTTCCCACTTTATAAGCTAAAACTAGACCAACATACTTGGTAATATTTTGTGTTTTTGCTAAAACAATGCTGAAGTTTCAGTCACTCTAGTGTTTAATTCTTGATGGTTTAAACTTTTCCAAATTAGTTTTACATATTTTCTGCTCAACCAGAACAAATTTCATCAGCTTACATATCAATTTTGTGTTTTTCTTGTTGCTTAGCTTGTCTGAAGGAAGAATATTTGTACATCAGGGATTTAAAAGTGTCATAAACTTAGCTGGTTTCATCACTCAGGAAAAATTCAGATCATTTCTGAGCCACATATTTACATAACGTTCTCAAGTATTTCCCCTCAGTCACACATCTAAAACCGTCTCTAAGTGAGTTTATTAGCAGTGGAGGCTAAAAATAAGTGGCATGTTTTATTTCTGGAGCGTTTTTTCTTCTGAGTGGGAGGAAGTAAGTCAGAAATGTTGGTGATTCCCTTCCCGTTTCCTAGATGACCACCACAAACACTGAGCGGCTGTTTGGTCATGTTATCTGAAATAGTTTGGCAGATGTGAATCAGCTCATTACGGCACCATGACCTCCTAATTATCAGCATAACTGAGGGGAAAACATTCAAAACACGTCAACAAGTGATTCTGATGGCTCACTACAAACACAGGAGAGGTTGGTATAAAGTATGGATTTAAATGTGACTAAAAAGTATGACAGTAAAACAGATTCATCACTAAAATCTTGTAAGGTTTTTAGCAACCTGACTAAACACACACTGAGCTCATCTGGGTTTTATCAGGAGAGTAGAGCCGCCTGCTCCGGTTCTCCTCAGGCGGGACAGAGGTTTGGATCCCTGAAGGCCCCTGCAGACCGTGCCAGGGCCCAGGGCCGTACCAAGGCCGGGCCCAGGGCCATGCCGCCCTCCCAGGCCCCCTGTCGCTACGGTACATTAGCTGCCGTTCTGTCAGACTTGATATTTACGTTTCCTCATTTTAAACTGAAGTGAAAAACACTGATCCATAACATCACATCTACATGTTCTGGTTTCAGCTGCTTCCCTCAACCTCACAATTTTATTTTCTTAATTAAAACCTTTTCCTGACCTTTTTATCTAGTTCTTGTAGAGCTTACCGTATTTTTCGGACTAGAAGCCGTTAAGTTTTCCCCACTCTTTGGGGCTTTTCTGTGGTTTTTTTCTTCAACCACCAGGGGGCTCTTTAGCAGGAAGTGAATCATTGGAAGTCAAAATTGGAAATCAGAGAAGAAAGTGCTCATTTTCATTTACATGCTAGCAGCAGGTATGACAGAGAAATTTCTTCAAACTCATATGATGCAACTTTTAAGTTGAGGGCGACCGATCGGGCAGAACAAGAGGGAAATGGAGCCGCAGCAGGTCAACTCAGCGTGAACGAAACTATGGTTCGGCGTTGAGACGGAGGGCTGCGTCCTCATGGACCTTATCAAGCTCCGCCCAGAAACGCCCTCTAAAGTCCCACATGACTGCATGTCTCACAAACAAAGCCTCGCGGTGTTTAGTTTCTATGTGTAATTTCAATTTGACTGACTCTCTGCAGAGTATTTCTGAGTCGATTAGTTTAGCATTTCTGCTCGATTTTCACAAAATATCAGCCACGACATGGACAGGGGAACCAACAAGTTCATGTCATCTTTTTTGGACGACATCAAGGTGTTTTAACCACACGATGCCTCCAAGATTGTGGAGTCACAGCTAAATGCTAGCAGTCAATGAGGAAAACAGCAGATCCTCAGCATAAATATAGCTGAGGACAAGATCACTGACGCCTGTTGTTCTTGAAGGCTGGGTAAGTCGGACATTCATGGTTTTGAGGGTGATTTCTGTTGGCAAATGTTCGAATGTGTCTAGGCCTGATACACGGTACTCGGTGGCTAACACGATTAGCGTGGCTAACACAATTACAGTTTAGTAAAAAGTTTTTTCAGGTAAAATAAAATATTTAATGCATGTCAGATACGGTACACATTGCATATTGATCTGTTCAGCTAACGTAAGGCTAACAGACAGGATTCAAGGTGTAGAAGTTGTATCAGTGCTGCCATTATGCTGTACTTGGCTAAAAGGTTTTCATAATGGATGTGTTTATTATTGACTTTCTTTTTTTCATTCACTAAACACAAAGAAAGCAAAGCAATAATACTTACACCAGCAGACAATCCTTTGTTCTTATTGATCCTACGATGGTTGAGCTGTTAATGCATCGTTAACAAGCTTTGATCCAAGCAAGACTTTCCGTTTCAGATTGTGGAAATCTGTGAATTTTAGTTCTACAAATACATCAAGATACCTGACATCACCTGTACAGATTCACCACTGACGGTGGAGAAACATTGTTTTAGAGTCCTAACGCAAAAACCTTCTGTCGGTCTGCTAGTCCACATTGTACATTAGCATGTGTTACTACACTAGCTTGTGTTTGTGAGACAGTAGCGCATGTGGTAGCTGCGCTGTGACGTAAAATGGGCATTAGCCAATGAAACGCGGCCGCTGTCATAAGGTCCATTGGGCTGCATTTTTAGGACACAGCTCTCTACTGCCCTCTGCTGCATCTTTATGGAAAACCGAGAACGGCAAAGATTCCAGCGGCTTATGTATGTAAGTTTCCATTTTATTTATTTATTTATTTATTTTGTTTTGTTTTCAAAAAATTTGTAGCTATAACAATTACAATTTATTTAGGAAATGGGAAGGAAAAAAGTTATTAAGAGTAAAGACGTAAAAATATGCCAAAGCTGAAATGAAGAAGGAGTTTATATAAAGTACAAAAGCATTAATTAAAAATATTAGTGAGGGAAACAGAATGGAAGGAACAATAATGATGAGATTAGGGGCAAGTCATATTTATTTAAATGACATTTTATGTCTTTCGGGAGAAAAAATATTGACAAATGTGACAAAAATATAGATCAATTATTGATGAATAGTAAAACCAATCAGGATGAAAGAGAGAAAAGTAGAAGGACAGGAGTTTTACTGAGAACTGAAGGAAACATGGTGGATGTTGATAGGTTTAGGAAAGCAGTATAATACTAAAATAAAAATAAAAATTAATGGATGTAATGTTGTGTTGCTGCACACTCTTGAACAGTAGGTGGCGCTATGCACCTGAAAGTGGCTTTTCATCCACCATCACAGAAAACAACTAAAACACTTAAGTAATCCAGAGAATCAAACTAGACACAATAGATAAGCATTATAAACTTGATTCACTAATAAAGGACAGAAACATGGCTGATAATCACAGAAAGATCCAAAGATCCTCACAGATGGAAACTTCAAAATATTCACACAAGTTTATAATTTAAAGATGATTATTGTCTCCTTGTTTCTGTCATCTGGATCAAAATGACGTAAAATGTGAGAATTAACGGTTTGCAATTTGAATTCTCGGTATTTAATCTTTTTATTTTTCTAAATTGTCTTCCTCTGGGAACAGAATTGATTGATAAAATGAAAATCCTTAAGAATTAAAGTGTATCTGTTAAAGTTAACCCAGGTTGGTCGGCCTCTTGTGATGTCATCAGGTCATACACTGAAACTCAAGATGGTTTTTTGTCTGTGTGCTTTAAAAACTTACTCAGTTGTGTTTTTATAACATTTGTTGGTGAAAACAAAAAACCACAACATAGTACTTTAACATTTATTTCTCACTTGGAGGTTTATAAAAATAACAGCTCTGTCATTCACTGAAACTTACAAAACACATTTTAAGAAAAAAATCAATATCAAATAAATAAATAAAATAAATTACATTATAAAAACATTCACTGATGTTCAGAGAAGCTTTTCCACTGGTTTGTTCTGCAAAGCTCAGGATTTATTCTGGACTGGAGATGTCAGGAGGGCAGGTTAGTTGTCCCTGAAATGAAACATTTAGTTAGAAACATCCAGCTCAATATTGTAGTTTCCTGTTTGATTAATTAGTTTTTGTAAAGATTTCATCTGATCAACCCTTCAGCTGAGTTATATTAACTTTTGAAGGAAATTAGTGTGTCTTTGTCTTTAAAATATTATTTTTTATTTCTTTAAAGCCAAATTTGTTAAACAACTGAAATGTTACAAAACAGATATGATTTTCCTTCCTTTTCACAGTTAAGATCAACTTTGTTTTGATCTTTCCTGTCAAATCTTTTAAAATTACCTTAAAGTTTCTGGTTGAAACGTCCCAAAATGTAAAAATGTTTATGGATATTTTGCAGGATGCTTGTAATTTTTTTCCATCTTGTAAGTGAAATAATCTTCAAGTATGTTCTAATATTAAGGATTTTAGATTTATTTTTATTTAAAGCAGAAACAATGTGATGGACTGCAGACCCTGATCAGCTGATAAATATTTTAAAAGAAAAATACATAAAAACATCTGGACTCTATTCAACATGTATAAAAACACCATCATGTTTACACATTTATATTAATGAGATATTGATTTATATCAATCTCTGAGATATTTGTAATCCAAACTAGCAGTAAAATACATGGTAAGGTTTTGTGTTTTTGCAGTGTAGTCAGCATGAAATTTAAATTTCTTATTTTCAGATTGTTTTGTTTGTTTCTATCAATCATGAACTTTAAACAAAATGTTTCCATTGATGTTTTTTCTTGTTTTACACAGAATAATGTTGTAATTTATGTGATTTTGTCGTTTTTCTTTGACATCAGTTTTCAGATTCTCACCTTTGCCAGTTTTTGTCGGAGCTCCTCAGACTTTGGGTCGATGCATCTCCACGTTCCTCTCTGGCTCTTGATTCTGGACGGAGCAGAGGCAGTGAGACCAGCAGCACCGGAGACCCGGAGGTCCAGTTCGTCCCCCTGTCCTACCTGAAGGCGTGAGTCTGGCAGTCCAGCCGGTTCTGTTCGTAACACTCTCTGGTTCTGGGGAAGGTTCTGTTGGTGAGCTTCTCACAGCAGCCCAGCTTTATGATGGGGGAGAAGGAATCCACTGAGCCAGCAAACAGGAAGAGGAAACACAGCAGTCAGACTTCAACCGTAAGCATCGCTGTCGCCATGGCAACAGCTCCCATGGCTCTGCTTAAGACAACGTCAAATAAACTTTTGGGTTTTTCTTTTAATTATTATGACATGTTAAAACTCAGATTCCCCTAAATATGTGGTGTTAATTTGGTAAAAAATTAATTTAACGTTATTTTTTATATAGTTTTGGCTCTTTATAAACAAACTAATTTGACTTTCCTGCATCTCCAGATTATTGAGATCGGTTGATTTTCTGCAAAACATTTTTTAAAATATATTTTTAATACTTTTTTCACCCAAAATCTGACATTTTTACTGATGCACTGCAAAAACTAAACCTTACCAAGTTGATCTTCGATTTACTGCGAATATGTTGATATATTATTTGAAATAAGACTAAACTGAATTACAGGTAACTGTTCAGTAAGATGTAGGAGCTTGTTTTGAGTCAAACATGTATTAATTTTAATTTAAAAAGTGATAGATGCACTGGCAGATTATTTCACTTAAAACGTCAGAAAATATCTTACTATAACTGAAATAATATGCATGTTGAATAAGAAGTTTTTCATCAATATTAAGGCATTATTTACTTATAGTAAGCTGCTATATCTTGCTGAAAAGTTACTTGTAAGTTAGTTTTGTCTTATTTCAAGTGAACTAAGATGTTTGCACTAAAACTTGACCAAAAAATCAGCAAGATTTTGTGTTTTGCAGTGCAGAGTCTTTGTATTGTTTTACTCTGATCAGTTTTAGAGCCGCTGCAGGAATGTTTCACACTTGTCTATTGAAGATCTTGTATAAATAATAAAAACTTTTACTTTTCCATCAAAATTACTATTGGAAAAAAACTAAAAGTAAGTACAACTTAATTTAAAAAAAAGCATTAGAAAGCATAAAATGAAAGAAAAAGAAAACAAGAAACAAAGTAAATAAATATATTTGATAAGAAGATTCTCATATTTCTTTCAGTTAAAACAAAAAACATCCAGTTTTTACCTTTAGACGCTGAGATGAGAGCAGCCAGGATGAGCAGAAAGATCCAACGGCTGCTAGAAAGAGTCGACATGATGCTGCAAACCTGGAGGAGAGGAAGACTGGAAATCTGAAAGACTGCAAGTCTGTAAACTGTAATGAAGGAACCGGAGGACGACGACCTTTTATAGCAGAAAAATAGGAAGCGGGACGGTCATGAGACACATGTTCAGTGGAAATTACTGCTAACTGCAGCTGTAAGCGGAGACGCCCTGGGAATCATCAGCAGTGTGTCTGACTGGTCAGTTTGATGCAGAGCAATGTGGAAATGTGCAGAAACCCTCTGGGTTTCAGCAACACATCAGACAAATACGACAGGAAAACTTTTTTTTCCTGGTTTTTTTTTAGCCAAGGCAAAAGTTACAAAATCACAAAATCTTACCAAGTATTTCTGGTCCAGTTTCTAGAGCAAATATCTTAGTGCACTTGAAATAAAACAAAACTAACTAATTACTTTTCAGCAAAAAAGAAAATGGGAGCATATTTTAAGTCAAGAATTCATTAATATTGATTAAAAGGTCCTAGATCCACTGGTAGATTATTTTACTTATAGCAAGACATTTTCCCCTGTTATGAGTGAAATAATGTGCCGTTGGAACCAGAACTTTTATTTTATAAATATTACAGAGCAAACAATTGTTTTTTATATTGATAAAAAATAAAAATGATAGTAGCTCAATTATTACTTCATGTATTACAAGCCGTTTTCCCAAGTACAAGTAATTTTTCATCAATATTAAGGAATTATTATCTAAAATGAATCTCCCATATCTTGTTTAAAGGTTACTTATAAGTTATTTTTGTCTTATTTCAAGTGAACTAAAACATATGCAGTTGAAACTAGACCAAAAATACTTGGTAAGATTTAGAGTTTTTGCAGTGTATTGACTCCATTCACAATTATTAAATTGATAATTCAATAATCGATTATTCACGATTGATACAGTTAATCCTTTCAGTCCATTCCAGCTTTTTAGTAAAGTGAATATTGTTGATGATGAAGGAATCTTTCACACTGAGCATGAATGTCGTGGCAACGGGAAGGAAACTCCTTTTTTGGTCCGGTTAGCTCAGGCTAAGCGCAGCGCTAACTATCTTTGTCCTACTCTGAGGGAGATGCTTGTCCCTCATGGAGTAAAATGTGTTTCAGGAGGAAGCTGGAAACAAACAGACCTTCATCTAATCAGGTCAGAGTTGAGGGGAAGTCGGTGCAGCTAAGAAAACTCCAGTGAGTCAAACCTTCTGAAGGCCGACTGTCATTTATTTCCACTGCAAAATGATGCACTGCTGTCTGTTGGTCTTTAATAAAACGCTAATATATCACTGCTAAAACAAATATTAAGTATTTTGTGTTTTCTGGTGAAATACACACTAGAAAACACACTTGAGATAAGACAAATCTAACTTACAGGATTTTTTATAAGTCAAATATTTTTTTTTAAAAAGTGATACTGTTCAGGACCAAAGCCAAACTGTTTCACTTAGACGTGTCAGTAAATAACTCACTCTAACTTTTCAAAGTGCTACACTGCAAAAACACAGAATCTTACCAATTATTTTTGGTTTAGTTTCTACTGTAAATACCTTAATGCACTTAAAATAAAACAAAACTGACTTGCAAGTAGGTTTTCAGCTGAAATGGGAGCTTATTAAAATAATTCCTTATTATTGATTAAAAAATGCTGGTTCAATTGGCAGATTATTTCACTTGTTACATGGGAAAATGTCTTATAAGTGAAATAATCTGCAAGTAAAAAACACAAAACCTATCTTTTAAAATCAGTATTAAGGAATTATTGACTGAAAACAAGCTCCTATGTTTCTGAAAAGTTATTTGTAAGTTAGTTTTATCTCAAATGTTTTAAAATATTTACTGTAGAAATGAGATCAATAGTACTTGGTAAGATTTTGAGTTTTTGCAATGAACACAGCAAAGTCTCCAGATTTAATGTAAAAAAATTAGAAAGAGCTTAAGAAATGTAAATACTTTTGCTAAAATACGTGTATTTTGGAGGATTACTGACTGAAGGGAATCCCTAACGTACCTTTGTGTCATATTAACTCTGAACAGGGACACATTCCACGTATTTCCCCTCAGCGTCACACAACCGTCTTAGTTTATTAATGTAACAACAGAGGCTTAAAATACTCGTCTGGTTTTATTCATAGGGACTGAAAATATGATTGTTTCATAGACGACTTAGAATCAACCGTTAGTTCATCATGTCATCTGGAAAAGATTGTCAGTATGATGATACCTGTGGTAGAAAACGGTTCACAGACAAGATGTAAGGAAAAGCTTTACAGTTAAAGTCAGTCACAATATTTAAAAACACAAAACTTATTTTTTATCATCATCAAACCTTGAATCAGACAAAACATTTCCATTTTCAGCTCAGTTAAGATGTTTAACATTATTTCTCTTAAGGACACAATAATAAGAAACTGAATATTTTAGATATTTTTATACTCTCTTAAAATTCAAAAGTTAAAATGCATTAGTTTAGGTTTATTTGATAGAATCACCTGTTTGTGTTTCCTTCACACAGCAAAAACAAAATATTACCAAAAACGTCTGTCTAGTTCCTGGTAGAAACGTCTTAGTTCACTTGAAATAAGACAAAACTGATTTACAATGAAAGTTTCTGCAAGATAAAGGAGATTTTTTTAAAAGTCAATAATTCCTTATTATTGATGGAAAAAATGTTATTTCCATTGGCAGATTATTTAATTTATTACAAGACATTTTTCCCATGTTATAATGATATAATCTGCTAGTAGAAGTTGGAACTTTTCGTCAATATTAAGGATTTATTTACTTAAACTCAGATATGTTGCTGTAAAATTATAGTGAGTTAGTTTTGTCTTATTTTAATTGTATTAAGATATTTGCTCTAGTCTAGAAACTGGACCAAAAGTACTTGGTATAATTCCATATTTTTCCAGTGTGCTGCTACCTTTTGAGCAATATTTGTTGACTCTTCCTTTATTTTTAACATCTGCATGTAAATTTCCATGTTGCAGAATAAAACTGAATCCTTTATATTCCTGATCTGGAGCCTTTAAGGCTGGAGGTCTGTGACAGAAATGTGACAGTGAGACAGAAATTATTAGTCATGTTTCAGTTGTTGTTCTTCTCTGCCGACCAAAAGCAGAAATGATGCCAGAAAAAAGCAAAACAAAGGAAATGCAAAACTATTAAACACTTATTCCTCACCCAACGATCATAAAACATAGATCCTCTATTGATGTGTCATACAAACAGTCAGAAGATATTAAGATAGAAAAAATTACCGTTTTGTGAATAATAATAATCAATTTAATTTATAGCAATTTTCATTAATAAAAATTTCAAAGTGCTACATGGTGCATCTAAAAACATAAAATCAACAATCAAAAACAATTTAAAAAAGACAGTCATTTAAAAGTGGAGTAGGTTTGTCTAAAAGGAAAAGTTTTCAAGACATTTTTAATATCGGACAATAATTGCAGGGCTCTGAAATAGTCAGGGAGAGAATCCATAGACGAGGAGCCACAGCAAATACCTGATGACCCAAAGTCCTTAATGTTGACAGAGAATATCACAGGTTTGGGATCATAGGGATCTAGAAGTTGAATGTGAAGTGAGGGGAACCTTCAGGTGATCCGGTGAGGTTCCATATAGACAGTGATGGGCTCAGTAAAAATGCCAGCGTTGAATTAACACCCATAAGTGTCTATATGTGTCCAAGTCAGCTGGTATTAAAGTAACACTTTTGAAAGTGTTAAAAGATTGACACCCATTTTTTGTTAAATTAACTTTGGTCTATATACTGAAATGGGTTTAAGAAAAGTTAAACTTTCCATTTCT
>CAEGAF010111675.1:0-11702 GCA_903067075.1 Micropoecilia bifurca
TTCTATAAATCCTTTGTTTTTATTGGTCTTCAGTAATATTCTAATTTTCTGATATGCTGAATTTGAGATTTTCATTTGTTGTCATTTGTAATCATCAAAATTAAACAAAATAAACATTTGAAATATATGAGTTTGTATGTAATGTATGAATATAATATACAAGTTTCACTTTTTAAATGGACCCAGAAGGCTACATTTGTTAAATCCGCTGGATGAGTCACTTCCAGCGGTTTTTAATTCTGCGCAGCAGCGGAGCCGCGTCCTCAGTGGTTGAGCAGCGAACTGCGCATGTTACAGTCTAACTTCTGCGTCGTCATTTATTTCCTCAAGATAAACTTCCGGTTTTCTCTGGTCTGTAACGGAGACTTGAATTTAACGGCCATTTCAACCAAAGGTTTTGAATGCGTGTCCTAACCAGACGCCTCAAAGCTTATTTAACAATATGAGGTTTTGTTTAATCTATTTGAATTTTCATACAATGTTTATACTAGGGCTGCCCAAGTCTAGTTTTCCAGAGCTACCATCTACAACTTTAGATGTGTTACCTTCTCTACCACACCTGGATCATTGACTCATTATAAACCTCTACATAACTGAGTTGCTACTAATGAGAGAAGTCAACCTTAATCTGGGTGTTTTAGCAGGGATGCATCTAAAAGTTGCAGTCTGGAGGCCTGAACCTGGGCTCTTCTGATTTGTACCGTCAATGTGGCTCGTTGAGGGGGACAATATGCTGACGTGGCCCTCGGTGAAATTGAGTTTGACACCCCTGCTTTAAGTGAACAAAATCTGAATGAATATGTATGAACTTTTAAGTGCCTTAATAATCTATTACTATTAAAATTGCATACAATAAAAAAAAATTATAATCAATGTAATTTTTAAGAAAGTATCCAATCAATTTTCAGATGTGTGATGTAAAAACCTTATAATCAACAGCATTAGCTCCAGTTCACACTCCAGACCAGATGGTGGAGGTATTGCACATTTTCATTTATTTAAAAAAAAAACCCACAAAGAGAAGAAAAAACTTTAAGCAGGGAAGAAGGCAGACGCTGTTCAAATTCACCATTTTTACTCGCATAATATTGTCTTAAAAGTAGAGAAGGCCTTGACAGTGGACTTTACCAAGCTGCGCCCAGAAACGCCCCTCTAAAGTCTCACGTGGCTACATGTCTCACAAAGAAAGCCTCGTGGTGCTTAGCTTCTATGTAAAAATAGCGTCTTTCATCTCCACTGACTCTCTGCAGAGAATTTCTGAGTCGATTAGTTTAGCATTTCTGATGGATTTTCACAAAATATCAGCCACGACATGGACAGGGGAACCAACAAGTTCATGTCATCTTTTATGGACGACATCAAGGTGTTTGAGCCGTGATGCCTCCAACATTGTGCGAGTCACAGCTAAATGCTACCAGTCGATGAGGAAACAGCAGATCCTCACACTGTCAGCATAAATATAGACAAGATCACTGACACTATTGTTCTTACAAGGCTGGGTAAGTCGGACATTCATGGTTTTGAGGGTGATTTCTGTTGGCAAATGTTCCAATGTGCCTAGGCCTGATACACAGAACTCGGTGGCTAACACGATTAGCATGGCTAACACGATTACAGTTTAGTAAAAAGCCTTTTCAGGTGAAATAAAATCTTTAATGTATGTCAGATACGGTACACATTGCACATTGATCTGTTCAGCTAACATAAGGCTGTAACAGACAGACTTCAAGGTGTAGAAGTTGTATTGGTGCTGCCATTTTGCTGTACTTGGCTAAAAGGTTTTTTGTAGGTTTATTTTTCTCATTCACTAAACACAAAGAAAGCAAAGCAATAATACTGACACCAGCAGACACTCCTTTGTTCTTATTGATCCTACAACGGTTGAGCTGCAAATGCATCGTGAACAAGCTTTGATCCAAGCAAGACTTTCTGTTTCAGATTTTGGAAATCTGTGAATTTTAGTTCCACAAATACGATCAGGATACCTGACATCCCCTGTACAGATTCACCACTGACACTGGAGAACCATTATTTTTCTAGTCCTGACGCAAAAACTGTTGGTCTGCTAGTCCACAATGTACATTAACATGTGTTTACTACTGTAGCTTGTGTTTGTGCGACGGTCACAAACGTGGTAGCAGCGCTGTGATGTAAAATGGGCATTAGCCAAAGAAATGCGGCCCTTGTTATAAGGTCCATAGTTACTAATTTTGGTAAATTCCAGCCGGTGACGTTCTAGTCAGAGTTAGACGACAACACAACAGGACAACAACCGATGGAAATGAAATGTGTGTCACAAAAGGAACCCGGAGGGACAAAGGCTGCTAAGTGTTGCTAGCTGGTGGTAAGTTTGCTTATTAATTATCTTCATTTATTTATAAAAAAAAGTGCAGTAAAGATATATAACTTACGTTGGTTTCTTAAATAATTATTTTATCAATTTTATTGACGTTTATGATTATTACTATAGTAATAATTCAGCTTCATGCAACTTATACTTTAATTTATAAACTTAACCTGGTTTTAATTAAGCTCCATAAAATAGAGAGACTTTGATTCTGTCATGATTGAGGGTAGACTACTGACCCACATGCAGAATCAGACCCGGAAACATCTGGTGAGTTACTATTTTTATTAGAATCAAACAGGTTCTGCGGGTGATCCGTGGGTCTAGGTCCAATCGCCTGGAGGCGGAGAGAACAGGTTAATGGTCTGGCCAGAGGAGGGCAAAAGTGCGATGGGAAAATGGGTTATCTGCTTACGTCTTCTTGGGAAGCTTTCCAACGGGGGAGAAGAAGCAAAGAGCAGTGGACTGGAGCGGGCAGGCAGGAGAGGCTCGGAGCTGCAGCTAGGTTCGTCGGTGGAAGCTGACCAGATCCTGAAACGGAAAGAACAGAGGGAAAGGCACTTGAAACAACGGGCTTAATCAAAGAAACATGGAAAACTGGGTGGATTTGTAAACAGTCAGGTAGCTTGAGACGAACTGAGGTGGAACTGAGAATCGAGGAAATCTCGTAAGGTCCAATAAACCTGGGAGAAAGCTTCTTATTAAATGATTTCAGTGTAATGTCCCTGGTGGAGAGCCATACCTTTTGACCGGGTTGGTATGAGGGTGCCGGAGTCCTCTTTCTGTCAGCTAGGCGTCGATTCAGAGATGCAGAGCGGTTCAGGGCAGCGATGGTTTGATCCCAGGTATGCCTGCATCGCCGGAGATGGTGCTGAACGGAGGTGACAGAGAGTTCTTGTTCCTGAGAAGGAAATAATGGTGGCTGGTAGCCAAGGGAAGATTGAAATGGTGACAACCCAGTAGCTGATGAAACATGACAGTTATGGGCATATTCAACCCAGTGAAGCTGCGAACTCCAAGAGGTGGGGTCAGAGGCGCAGACACATCGGAGAGAGGCCTCAAGTTCCTGATTCAGTCGCTCAGTCTGGCCATTAGTTTGAGGGTGAAAACCAGAACTGAGCACCACCTTGGCCCCTAAAGCCCTTCTAAACTCTTTCCAAACTTTAGAGACAAACTGGGGGCCTCGATCAGACAGGATTTTAAGGGGGGTTCCATGGAGACAAAAAACATGTTTAATCAGGAGCTGAGCCGTCTCCTGTGAGGAGGGGAGTCTTCGTAATGGGACGAGGTGACAAGCCTTAGAAAAACGGTCAACTATAGTGAGGATGATGGTGAAGCCCTTAGACAATGGTAAACCAGTGACAAAGTCCAGAGCAATGTGTGACCAGGGGCGACCTGGGATGGTGAGAGGTTGGAGCAGCCCACTGGGGGGCTGATTGCGGGCTTTGCTTCTGGCACAAACCGGACAAGTGAGTACATAACTCTTAACGTTAGCATAAAGGTTAGGCCACCAAAATGAACGACGGATAAGTGTGAGCGTGCGATTGACTCACGGATGGCATGAGAATTTGGCAGTGTGAGCCCAATGGAGGAGTCTCGATCTGACTGCGGAGGGGACATAGATTATATTAGGGGGCCCTGACCCTGGATCCGGCTCTAGTTTTTGGGCTTCTTGAATCTCCCTTTGAATGTCCTATGTGAGAGCCCCAACAACACAAGACTTAGGAATAATGTTGGCGATGGTTTCTTCATGGTCAGCAGAGCACCACTGACCAACTGTCAACTGTCTCGAAAGGGCATCAGGCTTAGCATTCTTAGAACCCGGTCTGTATGAAATAACAAAGTCAAAACGAGAGAAAAATAGCGACCAACGTGACTGTTGTGGGTTGAGGCGTTTTGCCTCACGCAGATAGGCCAGATTCTTGTGGTCAGTCCAGACAATAAAGGAATGTTTGGCCCCTTCCAACCAATGTCTCCACTCCTCTAAGGCTAACTTGATAGCCAAGAGTTCCTTATCCCCCACATCATAATTTCTCTCAGCTTGAGACAACTGACGGGAAAAGAAAGCACAGGGATGGAGCTTATTGTCTGGGGCAGACACTTGAGAGAGGACAGCCCCCACGCCNACAGCCCCCACGCCCGTATCTGAGGCATCAACCTCCAGAATGAATTGTCTGGATGGATCTGGCTGAATGAGAATGGGGGCAGACGAAAACTTCCTCTTAAGTTCCTTAAAGGCCTTATCAGCCTCAGAGGACCAGACAAAAGGCTTCTTAATGGAAGTTAGACTTGTAAGTGGAAGAGCAGTCTGGCTGTAATTTCTTATAAAACGGCGGTAAAAGTTGGCAAAACCCAAAAACCGTTGCAACTGTTTACGGGTTGATGGGGTGGGCCAGTCTAGGACGGCTTGGATCTTTACTGGATCTGCCACCCAGACCTTCATAATTTACATTTGTGAGTCTATACCACATGTACTACTACACAACATTCAGGTCTTGGCTGTGAGATAATGGTTCTTGCAGACATGTAGGGATGCGCTAGTCTTTGGTTGGTTCTTTCCTGCACCTCAATTTTCACACATTGGAGACACCCAGTGCTGCTAGTCCCCTCACCCACATTTTTCTTTCTTATTTTTGTCAGACCCAACATATCCTGGCTTGTAGTTTCTTAACTTTACTGAAAATATCTATTATCACATAACGCCTGGGATTTACAACTGACTAACTTACTGTATTGTCAACACGTCTGATCTGCATAGAAGTCCATGTCAGACTGGAATTCTGACATGGAAATAATTCATCTGGGAATTCATCTGGGAATTCATCAGAATTCATCAGAATTCCCAGAAGCCCTGGTCTTCTCCCCAACAGCACAATACAGGATCCCTGTGCTAATATCCAACAGAACAGAAACTACTGAAAAAAATGCAGTCGTCTAAAATCAAACCTAATTCTGATGTTATGAGATCCCTGTCTAAAGCAATCTCAAATTGCACAATTATCTACCATTGTGTCTGGCTTTGTTAAGTGTCAGATCTGTATCAGGAAAAGCTTCCTCACTGAGCATAACATCAGTAAGAGTTCATGCTCAAAGTTAATGAGTCAATGCAAGTAACTATATATTGTCTATTCATCCTCATCAAGGAGAAGTGAATGCTGCTAGTAATCACCAGCCTCTTGATCTGTATTGTCCAAGATAAAAGTGTACTTAGCCTTGCTTTAATGACTACTCAACACTGGCTTCAATGGAACAAACTTACTCACTGATTGACTGTATGTAGCTTTGTTTGGGACTTGGCTGAAATGAGGCCTCTCTTGTCTCCTCAGCAAGTTAAAGTTAAATTCAATTAAATTTGGAGTGTTGTGTTCAGAGACTGTCATAAAGGGAGTTAATGGCTCCAGCTGGCTTTTTTCCATTAACCTTCATTTCTCACTCTTCTGTGAATAAATAGTGGTTGACTTTGGTTCACATTTATTTTTATTTACTCCTTATTTAACCACAAAAAAGCTAATTACTATTGAAAATTCATTTACAAGTCACCTTTGATTGATTATTGGATCGTGCCAATGTCTTTGGCAGTACCTCTAAGGATTTCTGCAGGGTAGAGTAAAACTGATTTCCTCAACTTCAAGAACTAGTTAAAAATGATATTTTGCACCCCTGGTCTATGAACACAGGAAAGTCCTTATCTCCAATGGTGCTAAAAGTAAGCATGTCATGATCAACCATAACTTTTTAATGAAGCTTTACTAGTCTATTTACATGTGAAGTTCATAAGGCATCCAGTCAATGGATGTGGGTTATGAATAGGTGTTTTTTGAAGGCAAGATGATTTACAAAGCTGGAAAATTTAAATGTGATCCATAAAGAAATAACATTAAAAACAATACTTCTATAAGATTTGTGAGAATTTATCTAATATTTGTCTGGTATTGATGGTATGACAGTAACTCAGGAGGGAGGAATTTGTCTTGGAAAAAAGTTCCTGCTTTGAACCCCTACTCTGTTTAGTCTCACCCCCTGAAAGATTATGTAATCCTGTTCATAATCAGTGATAAGAAGTTTATTATATTTGAACAGAAATGTAAGTCCTTTTAGACCTTAGGGAATGTCACTATTACCCTCCTGTACTTTGATGTTATTCTCTGAGCTCTTATTAACATCTAATTCTTGGTTTCCATGTTCCTCCCTAAAGGCTAATTAGCATCAGAAAGTGTTTGTAAATGTTTGTTAGAAAACAGTTCACTGTGGACCTCATTAATGATTACATTTGCTTGAGAAACAACAGCGCTTATTCTTGGCTGTGGCAACTAGAACAACCAGTGATTAAACTAGTGCATCATGTTGAATCATTTGAGTGTTTTGGGCAAACTAATTGAAAAGCACAAGTTGACAAAGTAAATACAATTCACAGTCTTTACTAAGTAATTTTGCAGCAAGTTTAATCTTTTGCAAATTCTGTTATTAAATCTGAATAAAAAAATCTGTTTTAAGATAAAAATCATTGCTATGTAAGACTTTAATGACAGAAGAACAAACTGGTAAGTATGTATTGTCTGTAAAATTCAAAAACTACATTCAAACCCTGCACTAATATCTGTCCCGGACCCCCTTTTCACCAAAAGAAAAGCCCAATGGCCAGATTTTCCTGTTATAACTAAAACATACTTTCGAAGTTTCTTGCTTTTTATTATACCCATGATAGTAGGACTTAGGCAAACACTTAACCCCTGTCAAGAGAGGGCAATCCAGGTTCAAAGCCTTGGCTCCAGATGTGGTGGAACTGATTCTCAACCTTCCTGCTTCATGCTCAGCACTCAACTACTGCAGTGGTTAAAATATACTTTCAGACCAACGTCATCTGCACTAGGGGAACACAAGGTTTTGAAACTTGAGACCCTTTCATCGTGAGCAGGCCTTCAGATTCCATCCATTAACAGCCTTGGTGTGTCAGAGAGCAAGCTTGACTCTGTGTCAAACATGCAGACACATATTTAGCACTGTGTTATTTCTCAATAGTTTATCATTTTAGTCTTCCTTTCTTATTCTGCCTCTGAGTGTGTGGTTCAAGTTTTTATTGCACATGTTTGTCACCACTTTCCACACAGTGCTTATGGTCATGGACTTCAACGGATATGTGGCTATCTGTTGTCCTCTGTTCAAAGATCCATTACCACACCCTCCAATCAATAGGACATTGATACTGTCCTATCAGTTGAACATGTTCCATAACTGTCGTGTGTATTCAGGCTAAGTGTCCAGTTAATTCAACTTTACCAACATACACATACTGTTTTCATATCTTGTGGAGACATTGACTTCCATTCATTTTCTGCATTCTAACCTTTACCCTACCCCTAACCAAAGCTAAATTCACACCTTAGTCCTAAATCTAACCCCTGACCCAAAAATAGCTTTTTCCCTTGTGGGGACCAGAATTTGGTGGGGACCAGAATTTGGGGACCAGAATTTGGTCCCCACAAGGGGCAGTGAGTCCCCTCAACGTATTATGTGTCAGGTAAATGGTCCCCACAAGGCATTACAAACAAACGCACGCCCACACGCATGCACACGCATGCACACACACATGCAGCTCCTCGCCCACCACACAAACACCCAGCGCTTTCAGTCAGCTGAGTATCACAAGTCCTGTTTAAAGTTAACTATAGTAACTATTACATAAAACATATAAATTAATAATGAAATAAATAAAACTTTCCCTGTAGAAGAGGAATTGAGGTCCATTCACCTGTACTGGCCCGAGTTCAGCTTCTTGTCCAGGCAGTAGAGCAGAAGGCGGTGGGGAGGTTGGAATATGTGAATCTGCTCACTCGTCTTCACTGTCAAACAAGATGTTCATTACAGGGTTTGCACCCGCCACAGCGCTTTCATTACAGATTAAACCAATAGAATGATTTAAAAATAGAACTAGTTACTTTCCTGATTGACTCAAATGGTTTTTGTCCTGCTTAAAGTAATAATTTTAAATTTACTAACGGATGAGGACAGCCTGGGAGTCGGTGAAGCTTATATATGTATATATACATATACAAATATACACACACACACACACACACACACACACACACACACACACACACACACACACACACACACACACACACACACACACTTATACATATATACTTACTTGTGGCCAGAAAAAGCAGATAACTCCTGAGAATTGATAGTTGAAGTCTTGTCGAAATTAGCCTGCTTGCCTGGAAAGTTGGACATGATTCAGAATGACGCTACTTTTACAAAATAAAACAAGTTTCAACTGCGAGTTGTACCTAAGTAGTTGAAGTTCTGCTAAGTTGTGATTCAGCAAGATGCTCTGTCCTTTAAACAGTTTTTTAAATGGATAAAGGACATCACAAACACGTAGTCAGGAGTTACGAGTTGTGATATAACAATGTCCATATACATTGCTTATTGTTTAACTGATAAATGGTTGTTTTGTTCTACAGGAATCTGTATGTGTCCAGATGCAGTTATCCCTCATTGGCCCTCACGAGTCAATTCACACCCTGACACATACACAGACCGTGTGCTGACCAGAGGATATTCCTCATGACTGCTCCTTCACACTCTCTGTAATGAGAACATTCCAGAGTGGAATTATTGTACTATTATTTTATGACCGTTTTTATAAAACTAATCCTGTTAATATTATGACACAAAGGAGATTTTCTGGTATTGTATCTAGACATCTGTCTTGATCAATTTCTACTGACTAATTCAAATATATGTCTGACTCCCAGACATCCTGTAACTTGATAAATATGATGACGTCATATCTGATTACTGGAAGTCCAGCCTACCGGAAATCCCGCCTACTTCCACCAGAAAGTCCTGCCTACTGCACTATGATGCCACCTGTCAAAAGGTTTGAGGGCAGGGTTTTTTGTTGTTTTTTTGGTCATATTTTTAAACATCCATCTGTGTTGTTGACTTTTTGCGTTTCATTTAGTACTAAAGTTTCTGTAATAAATAGATTATCAGTTTATTGTCATGTTATTGTATCCAAAAACAGAACAAGTTGAGCCAGTGAGCCGAGGGTGAAAAATGTATTTAAAAAATAATAAATCCAAATCTTACAAAAGCATCAAGGAGTAAGAAGAAACAGAATCAGAAACTAGTAATTGTAAGTGAGACTGCTAAGTAAATGTTGAAGTAAAACAGTAAAAATATCCAACTGAAAATTCTATCAGGAAATTGATACAATGATTGATTTATAATTTTACTGAACCTTTTGGAATGCTCAGAGCTACACCAAATGCTCTGTAGGTTACCTGAAATTGCTCTAATAAATATTATAAAGGTGCAGCCAGAATCCACTTTCTTTTTGCCAAAAGCCAATCAATGCAAGCACACAACTCTGATAAACTTGTTGGGAAAACTAAACAAAGTGAGAGATCATTAGGCCTGAGGAACCAATAAGAATGTCTAGTGACAGTTGCAAATAAACATTTCAAAAGATTACATCATACATTATCTTGGCAACTTGACCCTTCCCTCTTAAAAGTACAAATGCACCAAGAAATACAAGCAACATTGAATAATCTGGATAAGAACTGTGGTACTCTACATGAATGCAGTGTGTATCAACCTGCTACCTGGATGTACTGCTATTTTAATATTTTAAATTTCCATGTTTTCTAACTTTGTAAGTATTGTTAATTTATTTAATCTTTGTAGTAAATCTGTTTAATAAATTGTATTTTAATGTAGCTTTTCAACCAATTATCCGATATCTTAAACATTGCTTTGTTTTGCAGCCAGATGGAAAACTACACATATAACAGTCCCACGCTCCAGCTGGAGGGCTTGAAGGTCGCAGATGACTCAGTGCGTCTCGTCTTTTTCCTGTTTCTGTTTTCCTACATCCTTTTCATGATTATGAATCTGGGTATTTTAATAATCATTGTCTTTGAAAAGAATCTTCATCAGCCCATGTACGTGCTGTTTGGCAACCTGACAGTCAGTGACATCATTGGAATTACTCATATTTTACCCCGTTTGCTTTCAGACATCTTTTTACCTCCATCTGAGCGCCTCATCAGTTACTATGAATGTGTGGTTCAAGCTTTTACTACACACATGTTTGGCACCACTTCCCACACAGTGCTTATGGTCATGGCCTTTGACAGATACATTGCCATCTGTCGTCCCCTGTTCTACAGCACCATAATGACCAACAGGATGATAGTAAAGCTGATAGCGCTGTCCTGGGGCGTGCCGTTTGTGCTGGTTGGGATTCTGCTGGGTCTGACTGTGAGGCTAAACCGATGCAGGACCCTCATCGCCAACCCTTTCTGTGATAACGCCTCACTTTTCAAGCTTTCCTGCGAGAGTGTGATCATTAATAATATCTATGGTCTGACATTCACTGTGTTGCTGTATGTAGCGTCTATTGGCTGCATTGTTCTCACCTATGGGAGCATCACAGCAGTCTGTCTGTCAACTAAGAACAAATCTTTGAACAGTAAAGCATTTAAGACTTGCAGCACACATCTGGTTGTTTATCTTATAATGTCCCTTAGTGGTGTTACGATTGTTGTTCTCCATCGTTTTCCCCAATATTCAGACTACAGAAAACTCTCAGCTATCTTGTTCGTTATTGTCCCAGGTAGCCTCAACCCCATTATTTATGGTTTACAGTCCAAGGAGATAAGACATTTTTTATATGAACTTTTTATTTCTAGAAAATGTTTTCCATCATGTGAAAGTAAATCTTTGATTAAACCTGTTCAAAAAGGTTGACATGCATTTCAAAACATTTGGGGAATGAATCCACTTTTGCCAATAGTCAATACTTTTTTATTAGCATTCTTACAACTTACACATTAAGGATACAATATTAAATCACTATTTTCTCTAGCACAAAATAAATGCTTCTAACAATTTAAAACATTATGTTGCATTCCTTGCATATGACTTAAAATGATTATTAAAAATAGTTACAAACATCTCCAGTCTACAGTAACTTTGTCATGAGTTGTTGTTTGGTGAGGAAGATGGACGTGGAGGACCCAGGTTGTAGAACAAATTATGGTTTTAATGATGATGAACAGCATAAGACAAAATCCAGGCAGCACAGGTGGCTGAGTAAGCAAGGAACTGACAAACTGGTAGCACTGGAATTTAAACAGACAGTAATTGAAAGGACACAACATTAGACAAGGTCTGACAGGGAAACAAAGGCCGTTTCTCAACTCAAGAACGCAAGTACGTTCTTGAGTTCTTGGCAAGTACGTACCCGCAAGAACAGTTGAAAGTCCGTTCTTACCAAGTTCACAAGGACGCAGTTTGCTAGTTCGCCAATTGGAACAGGGCGTTCTTGATGACGTCA
>CAEGAF010111697.1:0-19380 GCA_903067075.1 Micropoecilia bifurca
TTTATATATATATATATATATATATATATATATATATATATATATATATACATATATCTATATATATACATATATATATTGTTTGTTTGTTTTAGAACACTTTGATTTTAAAGGAATATATTCAGAGCTTACCAGTGCAGTTGTTAAAAGTCGTTGTGGCTCTTGTGGCCTTTATTCAAAAGTATCTGAACAGGAACATGCGTATATAGAGAAGTAGAGGACATGCAGTAAATGGCCCGGGGCTCGAACCCGCGGACGATGGCACAGAGGGATGCAGCCCGACGTCCCGCCATCGGGCATTTTAGCAGTGCTTTCTGGCTCCTTCAGCAACTGAACAACTTTCACTAACACATTGTTAGTGTCTTGTCTGTCACTTTGTCGACATGTATTGTTATAGTGGAAACCCAATGCTGGCAAACAAATGATTTAAGAATAGTTGGGGTATTTTCTATTCTAAGCCATGCTGACTGCATCTGGCCACTACTTGCAACATATCTGTCACCTGAATGACAAATATTATGACGTTATAATATATTTATATAAATTTTTGTATCCTTTATTTAGCTCAGTAAAACATGTCTTTAAAATTTTCATAAAATATATATTTGTAATTTTAGGGAGAGCATTATTGCAACGTATTTAGTTGTGGGACTGAATACAAAAACAGACAGAACCTTTTGATTTTTATTTGTAAAAGATTTAAATGTCTGATTCCTGATTCTACCTCGCAATCATGTGTCATATTTTGTTGGTCCACTAACAAAAAAAATCCCTCCATAAATATATTGTCAGGACAACATAACAAAATGTGAGAGCATCAAAACATTTGTAAAGCACTCACTGTAAAAGCGCGTGTGCATCAGAGACGTTCTGTAATGAAGTAACTTTAGGCTTTAGTCATTAATGATGCAGTCTGACGAGAAAGAGGAAACACCTTGTTAAAGGGACCTGAGGGATACCTCTTCTAATCTCTACAAGTTCAGCCTTCTAGCACAGCTTTTCTGTTTTTCCACCAGACACTTTTTCCACCAGCACCTCAAATAGATGAGATTAAAAAATCTTGTTGGAACAGGAATATGAGCTACTGTAGGTGATGCTTCAGTGTGTCATGTTCCTCCACAGATACTATTGAGAAAAGAGAGCAAGGCTGCAGGACAACCTGCATGTCTCCTCTGTGTGCGAGTGCGTGTGTGTGCAGGTGTGTGTGCGTGTGTGTGTATGAGAGAGAGAGAGAGATATATAGGGATGACGGTAATACAAGCACTATCCGACACCCTCCTCCCAGGGATCACATCCTAAAAGCAGCTTCTCTTACTAATCCCATCCTAATGTGTCCAATATTATGACACTGCCATTAGCTGCAGCACTCTGAGGCCTCATACATTAGGCAACAATCAATGTTTTGCATGTGTGGATGGAAATACCTGTTCCTTGAGCAGATTTGAACCTTTAACGTTTTAAATATTTACATAAATAACTGATCTAAATAAAACGACCCAACTCTGATTTTATGGTTTTATTTGAAGGTTTTAGTGCTTGTCAATTCTGGAAGACGACATTGGTGGAAACAAAACAATTGAGTCCCTATATTTTCACCACCTGCCTATATATATATATATATATATATATATATATATATATATATATATATATATATATATTACACAGTGAGGCCTCAAAGAAAATACAAGGAAGGAAAAAGACAGCTATTCCACTAAAACACCACAACTTATTTGTGTAATACAAATTCAAAATGATTTTGAACATGAAAAAGAGTGAATATCTAACATTTGCACTGTAATTAGTAGAACTGCACAGCACATTCAATCTAATCTGTCTTATTAGTATGTGTGCAGCATCACCATCTCAAAGGATTGCTTGGAGGCAATATTTGGTATGATACAAGTGTAATGCTTTCAATCTGTACGTATTGATAACATATTTGTCCAGTTGGATGCTCTCTAATCGGGCTTACTCCAAATATTTAGGTTTTATCTTAAAGTGCTGAGATATTAAGAGTTATGGAGGATGGTGTGGACAGTGTTTCTTGATTAAGGAAGAAAAGTCTTAGAAAAAAATGTATCGTATTTCAGACAGCCATGCAACATTTTAGCAATGGATTCCCAATTACATAGTGGCCTGATGTCGTGCAACACTAATAATAATCAGAATCATGGTATTCCTAAGCATTTCTGCTTTATTCAAGTCAAACGGGTTTAAATCGTCTGTCTCTCAGTGTGTAACACAATATTCTTTCAGGCTGAGCCAGTAACTCTGCCAGCTGTGCGTGTGTGTGAGTGTGTGTGTGCGTGCGTGCGTGTGTGTGTGGGGGTGTGGACAGAGAGAGACTCTGAATGCACAACAAGAATTCTAATTTTAAAGGCATGAATTACCAAAAGACTGCTTTCAATTTGATTGAATCCAGCTTTATTAGCATTCCCCCTGCCTTTATGCGATGAGGCTTTGCCAGCCTTGTGTCCTCTTGTGGGCTGCAGCTGTGGCAGTGAAGGGCACAAAGAGGAGCTTCAGCTGTAGTGGTGGTGGTCTGAAAACTCTTGTTTTAAAAAGAGAATAATGATCACAGAAATTATTCCGATTTTACTTTTTTAAAATCATATCTCATATATTTTTTGACTACATATTCTTTATAGAGCAAAATTAATAAAGGCGTATGCTAGTTTACAATTTGGTAGCGTCACATATTTGTCCCCTCTCTATACATGAATCTGTAGGCAGTTTTTTTGCTGCTTTAGCTGCAGTTGAACTGGTTTAACTGACTTCTCCATATTTTCCTTACTTGTATCCCCAGAAGTGTCCAGTCCATCTGTAGTTGCAGTTCAACGGTGAGGAATGAAATCAGAAAGACTGCTTTTTATTGTCTGGTCAAAATATTTTAACCTTGTCCATGTCCATACCAGATATTATGTAAAATAAACCCGTCCCTACGTAAAACAGCAGTTTCTTAAGTGACACTTTCAAAGATGGCAATTCCTCTAAATGTTAGCTTTTAGTATATTTCTGTGGACTTGACAAAACAGTCATTTTTGAATAAGAGAAATAATTGCACAGTGAAGCTTAAAATTACTCACCACTGGCACATTTTAAATTATTATCATTCAATCAAGATGTTTTTATTTGACAGTTAAAAGAAAAGGTTTCTCTATGAAATTACGGCTGCACAACATTTAAAAAGCTTGCAATGTGCTATGATATTGGAAAGTTCTGTGCTAATGACATGACTTGTGATGAAGAAATTAACAGTAGAAGTATCATTTTGCTTCAAAGCAAACAGGCACTCTATCTGACTTCTGGAGAAAATAAAATGAAGTCTAATATTTCCATCTTAACCACACATCTTTACTGAATAAAGTTTTTTCAGACTGGCATCTCAAGAGCCACTTCTGGCATGTTTCACATTTGCTAAACTGTTGCAACAGTATAGCATGATTTTACATAACACTACTTCTTTAAATCTTGATTCAAGGCTGTCTGATGACAGCAGTATATCATGTAATCTTTGGGTGCAATATTCTTTGTAAAATCTTATCACCAACGTGTTATTTAGCAGCCACACAATTTAGGCAGGGAACATTAAATTAAAGAGTCTTAATTAATCCTATGTACTTGAGGGACTGATCTCACTGTGTGCTGGGGAATTCTTTATTATTGCGATCCTTGAGGTGGAAATTTTCTGCAGAACCTGCGTGCTTTCTGAATGCGGTAATGAGAGCCCTGCATGTTTTGGGCGTGGTGTTAAAGATCCCTGTGCCATCAACCTGCACTTTAAGGAACTGTCCACCGTTCTGAGCAGTTCAGCGCACTGAGCAGTGGGAGCTCTGTCCGTGGTGCTGCACAACAAATGCTCTGTCATTGACAAGTAGCAGGAAACGGGAATAAAGACATTGGTCACTTTAATCCACTTGTCATGCATGACATCAGTTTACCAGATCGCAGTTTGTGTCACTGATCTGAACGTGTCGAGCCGCATGACGGAAGAGAGCGCCCTGACGTCCGAGGCTCAGGTTTTAGAGTTCAGGCGTTAAAACGACTGATTTCTCTTGCAGACTCTTAACACTTCAGCCGTAATGGAAACATTGTGCTTTCGAGTATCTCTTGACACGGCGTGGTCTTTCTTCGCCCTGCGCGTGTTTTGGGAAAGAGGAGCAAATACCCAGCGACACGGTGTCGTGAAAATCCATCAGACAGAGAGTTGTTTGATTACGCCGAGAAAGAAGAGACAGGAGGGCAGCAGGGCAGTGAAAAAGAAGGAGGACCGGAGAAACGGGCAAAACAAAAAAGGAGTTTTAGAAGAGTAAACCTGAGCGATTATTCACACAGGAAAGACTTGTGATAAAATATGAATTTTATTTTACCTTAAGTAACTCCCTGTCTTTGGAGATCATTCAAGACCACTTTCCCTACTTTTGTTGAACTTCAATATTAAACAAGTTCAATTTCATATAATTTTGAATCTGTTAATAATTGCGGTTGTGCATATATTTCCAAAAATATATATTATGTATGTGCATGGACTTGCAAAGTCATGCTCTGTCCTATTAATGGATACTCTCCTTTACTGGATGAAGCTGCACTAATGCATTTTGCTATCTCTCAAATTAGCCCCAAAATGCTTTTTTTCCCCTTTTTTTTCCCTGGTTTGGAAGGTTTTGGGAGGGAATGAAATGGGAGTTTGGTGACGGGATGTTTACGAGGTTTCTGTGCAACATGAATGCGCGTGGGTGTGTGTGAGCAGGGTAAGCCTAGGGGTAAGCTTTTAGAGGTCTAAGCAGAAGGGTGTGAGTGAGAAGGAGAAGACAGATTTGAGCAGTTATCTATCCCTGCAGACCTCCTGTCCAGCCTGCCCACATACACACACACATACACACACACACACACACACACACACACACACACACACACACACACACACACACAATGCTGCGTAAAGCAATACACACAAATTTGCCATGAGTTTTCCTCATCTGTAATATTTTTTTTCTAGCATGGTTTCCTTATGCACATCCTCAGTTCTGTCTAAATGAACTTATTAAATCCAGCTGTAACAAAATGCCTACGCAGATTGAGTCCGCAGGCTCGCCGGCTGTGTTTGTTGTGCAGTAACAGCAGAATCTCTCCACCGTACCTCCTATGGCTCATCAGAAACAAGCCCTGAGCTGGGAGCACACAGAACATTGCCTGGGATTGTGGGGCTGATGCTATTTTTGCAGCCAGCAGAGATGAGGGATGTTCTGGGAGAAATCTTAGAATCCCCCCCCCCCCATCACCTCCCCTCTCTACTACCTCCTAACACCCACCAGACACTTTAATTAGAGTGCTTGCAACTTCTTGCTCTCTCACCTGTCTCTTTGTTACAGAAAATAATACATGTTCAAGAGAAGCCGGTAAATGGATAAATGGATTGATAAATTGACTGAGAATACAATTTGTGCAAGCTTTGTTTTTTTTCTTTTCCTTTTCCCTAAGACAATTGAGTAAATAAAATAAATAAAATAAAGCTCTTCCATGTTGTTTGTGAATATGTATGCCATGCAAGCACTCAGCACAGAGTTGATGTCAACAGAACAAATCAATGCAGAGAATATAGTGGCAATTACTACAGCTGCCTGTAAGTGAACCTAGTGGAACAAACTAACTAATGCATGAATAAATAAGCACAGTGAAATGGAGATGCGTGTGTGTGCGTACCCGTGCGTGTTTGCGTGTGTGTGTGTGTGTGTGTGTGTGTGTGTGTGTGTGTGTGTGTGTGTGTGTGTGTGTGTGTGTGTGTGTGTGTGTGTTGAGACCATTCTGTGGATCGTGGACGGTCCTGAACGGTGCCAGCCAATTAACGAAGTGTGTAAACCGAGCTCATTAAAGAAACACGGCCTTGGTCACACACACTTTCATAAACATAGTCACACACGAGCATACTGTCAACATCAAACCTGAACCTCTCTGATTTCAGGCACATACATAAGAGGTGAAAGGTTTTCTTGTCTTCAACAGCACACATCTTAGATGATACAAAATGTCTTCTATTGTATATACGCACGTATGTGTATGTGTGTGTGTGTGTGTGTGTGTGTGTGTGCCCTTTCCTATGTCCATGTGTCCCTCTGAGTCTGTTTGGACAAGCCATAAAAGATTGATTTAGAGTTGTTGCTTTGAAGCAGCTGCCAAGTGCTGCCTCACTAACCCTGTGTGTAGAGAGAACAAAAGCTTTTCGTGGTCCCCACCTACTAAGCATTCCGCCGTCTCCCTCTGTCTGTCTTCCTCTCCCCACGGCTCTGTTCTTCTTGGCTGTTGTTCTTGTCTTACACTCATCTATTTTAATCCGCCTTCTCCGATTGTCTGACTCTGCCCTTCTGTTTTCAAATGTTGGATGAGTGCAGCACAAACACGGGCCTTTCATTTGCTTCGCAGTGTGATAATGTCGAGTCAGGACGATGCGGCTCTGCTGGCAGCTGTGCGGAGAGCCGCTGGTGTGCGTGTCTGATAACTTTCAAAAGAGTGTGAAAAAAAAATTAAATACAATTCTGTTGCTCTGCCTAATACCGCTGTGGGATATTATTAGTCACTGTGATGAGCGACTCGATCTGAATGCAAGGTGTGTGTTATTAGTCTTCAACCGTGTGCTCGTCTCTCTCTTTCTGGTTTCCAATCCACACATGTCTCACTTAAAGTCTGCTCAATTTACTCTAATTGAAATCTAACTGGATTAAGAGCTATAAAAGTTAATGAAGAAGCTTTATAAAGCTTCAGAATAGGTTTCCAATTATACGGTGAGATGCTAAATTAAACCTATGAATATCCCTATTAATAGTCACAATCCATTTTATTTAATTGCTATTTTATTTATGCATTTATATATCTTCCTTGAGTCTTTTTCTGATGGGACTTGAGAAAATGAAGTAAAGCTGTCTGTGTAGTTCCCAAATTAGAAACATGACCAAATCCATGTGGCATCTATGATAATAGATTTTTTTAAATAATAAAGGGTTTTTTTTTTTTTTAAAGGAAATGTGCTAATTTTCCCCAAGCATGATGTAAATTAAAGAGAGGTTGTGTTATAATAACACTTGGTAAGGCTGAGCAAAAGAATGGTATTCTTCTTGTTTTTAGAAATGACAACGGAACTATTACGTTCTTTCTCTTTATATTTTAATTTGATGCGTGTTTTACAGCCGTGTATGTTTAATATTAGACATGGTCTCCAATCTTGAGCCAAGACCATTTTTATTCTACCGTCACGCCGCGCGGAGTTAACTTACAGAAAACCATCTCGGCTGTGAGAGTGGCGCCTTGTGGACTGCAGGTCTCTGTAACATTGGATGGTATCTGTGCCCCCTGGTTTATTTGTTGACAGGTGCTGCTGCTTTTTTTCGTCTGTTTTTTCTCTCTTCCATTCTAAATTCTTTAAAATACTTAAAACATTAAAACTCTTGTGATCATTGTCAGAAAATTGAAAAGGGGGGAAATAAAACTTCAAAACATATATCCAAATTAATGCAGAAATAATTCACTCGACACAAAATGAAATCAACCTTAATTATCTCAGTCCGCATGGAAGTTTATCCCCTTTGAATAAATGGAGTCAAATTGGGAAATAGGGCTTTTTCTTTCCCTTTTCAGTGCTCAATCATGCTACTGTAGTAAAAGATGAATTTACAAGGTTTTGACACATTTTTGCCAGCGGTGTTTATTGTGTTGTATGGGTTATAAGGGCATTCTGCCTGTCTGACATTGAGCAGGTATTGATGTGGAAACATAAAAAAGCTTGTATGGTTCTTTACAATATGTTTCTCTTTTTTTTTGTGGAGGCTGATGAGACAAAATAAAGCCAATTCTGTTCATAACACATCTTTATTCACACATTTGAAAGCATCAAACAGAAATGATCGGATGAATGGCTTTCACTTTGTTTTTACGTCTCCATAACAATTGGACTGAAAAGTTGATCTTTACGCAACAGGTGGGGAGGTTTGACTGCAATCCTTATAATATTGCTGCAAGGAAATCTAGCATTTGTGCTTCTTTTGAGAGCCTGGCTGTGAGCGTGTAATCAAAGACCCCAGAGCAAATCCCCCCCACCGACCCCTGAGGCAAACATTCATGGATTCACACACACTTTACGCAGCAGTACAGCCTGTGAGTCACCCGCAGTTCCAACTGTACACGCTGAACCAAGCAGAATTGATACAGTAGATAAAGGTTTCGAGCAACTCCCATCCATTCATCTACCGTTTGGATCTTCTGCTTGAATCCTTTGCAACGTGACAACAAGAGCTGGCAGATTGTCGGGCTGTGAGGCCTGGTGAGATGCCAGTAGGGACAGGTGGTGGGAATCTGCTGGAGATTAAACCGCTTGGACACCAGCTGACCCGACTCACTGTTACCCTGACAGACATGACACCCTGGCTTGTGGAACCTGCGTGGCAAGTGTCAGGGGTAAGTCGAAGCTTGTCCTCATCTTCCTTTTCCAGGTCACAGATAACTTTGGAGAAGTGGCAGGCCAGAGAGTGGCCCGGACAACAACGCCGTGCAAAGCCAAAGATAAATCTGAGTCTGAATAAAATGAAGAATAAAGAGGTGGCTTTAACTCAATCCTTTTCAAAATATATTTGATAAAGAACCCTAAATACGATTTTTGGCCACCACCGGGAGTGTGTGGCTCCAATTGTGCTCATTGTGCATGTTTAATTTTGGATTTTCTTATGACCTCAGGCCCCAACTGGACCCTCACTGGACCATATAATTGTCCAAGTCTGTGGTGGAAGATAATTAGTCATTGGAGGTTCAGTCTATGCTTTTAGATTAAAAGGTCAGATGTTTGATTCATTGTGAGGGCAGGATGACATGAGACTTTTAAAGCTACAAAATTGTGTGAGCTATGATTAAAGTTATTTTCTTTTATGAATTATGTATCACTCCAAAACAGCAACTGCATCCATCCTCGCCAATGCATTTGTTATTTAAAGGCTGGGATGTTGTTTTTTCTTTATTAGGCTGTCCAAGCAGCTGACTTCACTGCCTGCAGCTGAATCTAAAATGCTTCTGCGAAAAATTCTATTTTGACTTCTTTGTTTGTTCTTCTGCAAATCTGAAAGGAGACTGCAGTGATGCTTGCTGATAAGAATGTTTTTTAATAACTTTGAAAAGTTATCAGCGCTCAACACACACTGTGTTCTTTGGTCAGATTTTGTGAACTTGGAAACCACAAACGGTCACAAATCTTGGAATAATAATGAACAATTAAACTGGTTACGATGTTATCTCCTAATTTTGGCTCCGTAATGGCATTATAAGCTTAAAAAAACCCAAAGCATGTTTCACTCAAGTAAATATCAAATTATCTTCAGAAAGCCACATGGAAATTATTTATAGTGAGGGCGACTGTTCCTGGTGAATAGATATCAAAAGGATGTAGCAAAACATGTTAAATGATGTAACATGAAACTGACTAATTCATAGGAGAGAAAAACCGAAGCAACAAATATTGCAATTTGTTCTGCAGACATTAATTTTAATGTTCATCATTATGATATCCTTGCATATCTGCAACTGTAATTGCAATAGAATGTGCGGTATTTACAATTATTTCTAATTGCATTGGAATATTCACATTCATTTGAAGCTTTTAAAGACTTTTACAGAAGTACGAGGAGGTTGTGTAGCATTTACAATATCAGGCGATTCTAATTAAAAAAGGGGCACAAATTAGAAATCTTTGCTCTCTGCTGAACCTCCAGCCATGAAGGAAACTGCAGAGAGCTGGTATAACTATTGATTCAACAATGCACCGACTTAACCTGCTCTGGCTCCAGCAGAGCGGGTTAAGACTGCTGGAATGTAGTCTGAAGAGTGAAATAAAGATTACCTCATGACTGTAGCATGCAACTAGGTCTAGGAAACTAAGCAATGAGGTTATTCCGTTTAAATAATCTAATACATGAATGACACTTTGTACTCAGGTGTCTTTTGTAAAAGGTTTAGTCCCACTAAACAAATGGTAATTGAGCCATAACAGGGAATGTTTGTCCCATTTTAGTTTTCCTCCACCAATCTAAAGGTTTCCAATAATAATTTCGTATCTTTTTTAAAAAAAAAACAATATAAACCACAAAGGAAACTATTTGAATACCTAAATAATCTAGATAATTATTCATTTTTATATTCATTGGGAGGTTTTGAGTGTTCCTGACATGATTTTAGCAACATAAGGATGAATTTTTGGAGATTAATTTTAAAGACAGCTTGTTAACAGTGTGATTTTATCGTAGTAGCCGATGTCATTCCTGCCATTCAGATAATGCTTTTTTTTTTTGCAGTTTTCCTTAATATTGCACAGCCCAACATACATTCCTGGGACCCAATGATTGACATCAGTCATGATGTATCTCAGACAGTTTGGAGGAATACTTACAACCTTTCTCTGGTCCTGTTGTCTTTAACTGACAATCAGTTAAAGTCATTTGATTAGAAGCACCACGCTGCTACCTTTGCTCTTAAATCTTGTAGAGGCTTTAGAGTTGTACGTTGTTTGTCCATTCCTGCACCTCCAACGGCTGAACTTGTTTTTATTTCCTGTGACTGTTGTAGTATTATTTCCTTCATGATTGTTATATTGATGGTCAGAGAACAACATAGGAAGGCGGAGATAGCACTCCCTAAGGCATAACATTTTAAAACACTGCGAAAAAACATTTACGAGCTGTAATAACAGAAAACACAGTATATCGTACAAGACATATAAAAGTTAGGCGCTGGAAACAGTAGTGCTGTTTTCATTGCACGGATTATATTAGGATGAAATGAAAGACTTCTTGCATATTGGCTCCGGGGAGCTCCATACCACAGCTCCTGACAGCTACTCTCACATCTCTCACAAGCTGACCTGCAGATGATTTTCTACACTGTATTTCTTTTGCCATTTAAGGAAATTAATTGTCAGGTTACCAAGGATTTTCTTTTAAAGCAGACTGTCAACAATGTCTAAAAGGCCCTTTGAGTGTTGAAGGCTTTATTCTGCTAATACAAATTCAGAAATATACATAAAAATAATTGTGAATACACTAAATGTGTCAAAGCATGTTATAATTTTAGCAGTGTTGTCTTATTGTTGTAAAACTCTTTTATAAAACGACAAGAAAAAAATCTATTTTTGCTAGAAACTAATAGGTTTTTAATTTCCGTTTTTTTTCAATTGTTTAAGCACAATTTTGATAATGGGGTCTGGTTTTTCATAACACTTCACAAAATTGGCACACTTCAAACAATTAGCAAATTACTTTAGATTATTTGGGAAAAGGAACACTTCATCGAAGCTATATGCTTTATTAAACAAAAACACCTTGTTTTGTAATCAAAATATCAAAAAGGTCCATCATGTGGTGTGATCATCAGTTGGCTTTAGTAAGAGGCAGTATGGTGTTTAGTGTAGACCTGTAAAGTGTAGGTATTGCTTTGGACCCCATCATACCGATGAAGAGACACATCGTCTCAGACAACAATATCTTATTTGGTCCTGGTTTACTTAGGTCATAATGTAGCGTAATCTGTTAAAAATGTAAGAATGAGCTCAGTGTTGTTAGGACCTAAGTTGACATGATGATGGAGGACTCTATTCTGGGATATGGAAGCAAGAAACGTAATGTTACCCCCACATTGCCCTGGCTGCACATTGACAATAACCCTTTGGCCAATGACATTTCTTCCTTTTCTTCTCGTTGTTCTCACATTAAACCCAGCCTCATCAATATCTATGAACGTTTGTTGAAGACAGATGACCTGTTGCCTGTGCAGAAAGTTTTTTGACCTGATAACTACTGGCCTGTGCAACTGGTGGCTGTGTTTTACGTGTTTTATGTGCTTATATTTGTGCAAATTGGGGCTGGTGTTTTGCTAATTTTTGGACAGTTTTAATATTAACATATCAGCAATCATACAAAAAAAACTGAAAGCATTCTCCTTTTGTGTCGGTGCTCCGTTTTCTTTTCCTCTTTTCCATTCTTGCTTGGTTCAGTATGCTGTATCAAATCCGTGTGTGTCACCAGGGAGCTGTAGACCTTTACCTGGTCTAGTCTGGCTGTGTTAAAGGTCAGATATGAGAGGATTTCAGACTCTGGTCTCAGAAGTCAACTCTGCCCACCTCCTACACCCCGGATTAAGAGGCAAGGAGACGAAGACTGCCAGGAAATCAGGCTGTCAGAAACAGTCTGCATCTCTGTCGGAGGGGAGACTCCGGGTTTGTGTGAGTGAGCGGCGGAAAGGGGAAAGAAAAACGAGATACGTGCATGTGTGCTTGTAATATCAATACCCCACTGATCCTCTTTTCCCCGCTGTGGGTCTCTGCACACCTCTGCCTGCCAGATGTGTTTACAAAGAGAGAGAGGGGGTATCTCTGGGTGTGTGTGTGTAGGTTTGTGTTTGGTGCGTGGATGTGTGTTTGTGTAGGTGTGACAGTCAGGTGTGAGTCTGAGTCTCGTGGCTGCACTGAGAGATTTATGTGTTGGCAGGACTGATGCTGTTTATTTTGGCAATATGCTATCAGGAGCTGGCTGTGTGAGATCTGTGATTTGTGTGTGTGCGGACGTGTGCATGTGTGTGTGTGAGAGAGAGAAAGAAAGAGTGAGTCAGATATGTGTGAGTGCTCTGTAGCGCATCCGAGATGCTGTCGTCCAGAGAACAGCAGTTTGTAATCAGGCTTAATCAGGTGATGTGAATCAATGAGTTAAGTCTGAGTGTGTTATTCTTGAAAAGCTCAGCGGGAATCAGGTTTAATTATGGACCCACCTTTACAAACACACACACATGAACATGCACACACACAACAGAAAACTCTGGGTTTATACTGCAGGTGCACACAAGCATTTCTATTTTCCTTGTTCTGGTATTTCATGTCCCAGTGAATCCTTCATTGTTTATCAGCTGTTATTTTCATAAAGTAGAGAAAAGCATCCCCCAGCTAACTACAGCTGCTAAGAAAGCAAGAAATCAGTGAGGGGCAAATGCAAAACTGTCTCTGCAGGGAGTTTCTGCTATGCAACACTGCACATTTATATTGAGGGGAAAAAAATTAATAATGAAATGCTTTTGTTTAAAAGGCCCAAGAAAGGATGCTTGTATTTTTTCACAGTTCTTTGCAATTTGCATATACAAGTAGTACTACAGTAATACATGTTTGCTTCTTGATATGTCTTTAAGAGACTACAGTAAGCCTATTTTTAAGCAACTTGAACCAGTAGGAAAAACTCGGGTAATAACAGTAATAAGCACTCTGCATTTCACTTCGGCTCGGTTCTGTTTCTAGTTTTGGGCCTGCGTGTGCACCTGTGCAACATCTTGCACAGGTGGTTAAGTAATATAGAATATGGTTCTCTTGTAACACACCTGACGCATCTTATGTCAAGTCAAAACACCAACCATAAATTCTGTCTCTTGCATACTCTCTTCTTGCTGATAAGAAAGTTGTGTTACCAGGGTGAAGGAGACGTAAAAAGAAATCTGAACAGAAGGTTTCTTAAGTTTACCTACCAAGCCTTCTGCACTTGTTCACACCTCTGGCATATGTGAGTAAAAATCATTAAAATGCCTTCATCTGTCATTATGGCTAAATGACTGCAATGTAGGGACACGATTATTTGATTTATTGGCACTTTATCCATAGGGCAACAGTTATTGTGTCCTCTGTTTTTGTAACTTTCTACAAGCAGGACACTACTCAGTGTTCACATGTAACATTTTGTAATGTTATATGTGAATATATAACACATATAACATTAGGGATCCTTGCTGATTTTGTTTAATTTAAAATGTTCTGGTATTTTAAAGAGTCCAGATTGCCATGCACATGGTTCTCAGTGTCTTTGGAAAAATATAAAAGCATGTGTTGCTTTTTCATGTTTTCCAAGTTTGCCTAAAGTCATACCCAACTGGAAACCAAGCAGGTCCAACCTCTGTCTTGTTTCATAGACTAAACATCCATCCATTCGATTTTCTTCACACCTTTGTCCTTTAGTGGGGTCAGGAGAGTTGCTGGTGCCGATCTCCAGCTACCGTTCTGGGCGAGAGGCGGGGTCACCCTGGACAGGTCACCAGTCTGTCGCAGGGCAACACAGAGACACACAGGACAANAGTCATGTTTTTGGACTGTGGGAGGAAACCGGAGTACCTGGAGAAAACCCACGCATGCACAGGGAGAACATGCAAACTCCATGCAGAAAGACTGGGGCCAGCAATCAAACCCAGAACCTTCTTGCTGCAAGGCAACAGCTCTACCTTAAACATATGCACATAAATAATAACATTAGGTTATTTTCTATTTTGTTTTCTATTTGAAATTTTTGTATGGCAGTGTGTAGTAATGATAATTTATTTAAAGGATTTTACCCATCTTTACAAGATGGGCTAATAAGGCACTGTATATTATGACCAACAAAACAAAAACCTGATTTAAACTCAACCTCAGCTAGCAGGTTGTGTCATTATCACCTGGGTAGGTTAAGCTCACAACAGTGGAAACAACAGTTTTCATTGTATACAGATTGTTATACTTGGGAAAAGTTGGGGCAAGTTAACTTGCAAAGCACTTTTCAGTAACAAGGTGATTTAAATTGCTTGATAGAAATAAAGCTTTAAAAACAGTACATTATACTGGCATAATAACCATAAATAGGGAAAGATCAGACTAGAAAATCCTAATTAATGTTATAATTAGACAAGTCAAATGCAATGTTAAACACACGGGTGTGTAGCCTTGACTTTGTAACTTTCTTGGTGTTTGTTCCAGAATACAAACTAAATGTTGCTTCTCCATGTTTGGTTCTGACTTATTGTAAATAAAGAAGCCCTGGGTGGTCTGGGAGGTTTATACAACAATGACAACAGGGATTTAATGACTTGGGACGAAACTATTAATTGATTTATAAACTAACAAAAGTCTATTCTCTGAGCTTAGAGGGGTCGAGTGTAAGAGCTGCAGACCTGAGGTGAAGTGCTTTATTTTCTAATGTTTTAGTAAAAATGTGAGCAGCAGTGCTCAGGATCAGCTTCACTTGTCTCATTTTAGGCAGACCTAAATAAGATACTGTTGCAGTAATCATTAACTAAAATAAACAGCTGGATGAGTACTTCAGCATCCTGCAGGGACACAAATCTTTTAATCCTGGAAATGCTGTTCAGATGATAGAAGGTCGATTTTATAATTATCTTTCTGTGTCTCTGAAAATTCAGGTCTGAATCCATCACTGCACTCAGATTTCGGGCCTGACACAGGAGTTTCTAGTTGTAATGACTAAAGCTGTGTGAGGACTCTTAGTCGTTCCTTCTTTGGTCCAAAAAAATCATTATGTTTATTGCCACAGATTAAAGATTTCATTTTTTAAGGTTATGAGCGTTGACTAATTCCAAACGTTTAGTGCCTTCTTTAAAAAAAGCTGTATACTTGTCTTTAAAGTGAATTATTTTATCTCAACAGTCACTGGTGTGTGATGGTGATGGGTTTGCTGTGCTGTAGTTTTGGTCTTTGTTTGGCTTGATGCACTTTTTCTATTTAGGTGAGTTTTACGCAGACTAGTGCTTCTCATTCTATGTGGTTCAATTTGCTGTGGTCTTATGCTAGTGAAAAAGAAAATCAATCAAAAAGAAAATTAATGGCTCATTTTTTTCATTGTAGACCCATTATTTAGAAATGATCATTTAGAAGTGATGGATTGCATTTTTAAAAGCAAAATGTCAAAAAATGAACTCATCATTTCAGACTAGCATAGGAAAAGTAAAAAAGAAAAATGTTTTGTGATGTTCTTAATAAAACTGAATGTTATGATTGGTATGATTGTTAGCTACTTTTCTTAATTGTTATAATTAGCTTTCCCAGCTGTGATGTAGCCAAGTATAACATGACTTAAAACACTTTAAATCATTCTCTAAATTAGTCCATGAGAATGTTAGAGGATTATTAAAACACATATTTGGAGAGCAGTGGCTTTGAGTGGCATGAAAAGGAATAGAATAAATATGTCTTGGATCAGGGAGCTGATGCACTTCATATCGTGTGTGATTTTTGGGAATTATAGTTTTAATTTTGTACCCAATTTGCAGATTCAGAGGTGAAAACAGAGTCACTCGTAGGAAGCGTCAGACTGGTTTGTGCCAATATTCTCACAGACTAAAAGCTGCCAGAGATCACAGCGAAGGCAGCAGTTATTAAAGCATTATCAGGTTTGAGCGTAAATTATGACTCATAGCGGAAGCTAATATTTGTCAAATGAGGCTTTATTTGGAATTGGCTTCTTGAGGATTTTGAGGAAAAAATGCAAGTGTCAGAATGTAATGATTTCCTCTCAAATGGAGCTAAATACCAGGATGTAATTAGTCACATTTTTAAATTAGTTGTTTTTTTTTAAACTGAATGATTTCTGATCATTTCTTTCCCTGCAGGCTTTTCCACCGTGGAACTATTTCATTTTTTTTCCTATGGCACAGCTAGAAAAAAAAGTGGATTTTGTCCAAGCGCTTTTTATGATTATTCTTTTCTCTAAGATTGTGTCCTAATTGAGATTATAGTCCTCGTCATAATCAATGACAAAGGGTCGCTTTTTGCTTTGTAAATTACTATCAAACATCACTCACACACTATTGTGAGGGGAGTTGATGCGTTTTATTTATAGATGTGCTTTCTTATCTGCTCGGCATTAATAAATGCAGCCGACGTCTTGTTTGATTCTGCAGTTTGAGTTGATTTTTCTCTTTTCTCCTTTTGACTTATCTGCATTACACTTTTATTTCATTACATTTCTGTTGGCATATTTTGAAGAAAGACACTTGACTTTGCACATTTCTTGAATCACATATTCTTCTGCGTCTGTGTGTTTAGTGTCTAAACTTGTCGACCTGCGCGTAGTGTGTATATGAGTGAAATACGTCAAATGTCTAATCCCAGGAGAAGAGAAGCTGTCACAGGAACACAGGAGAACGGTAATAGATAGGGGTAGAAGGATCTGTTAAAGGTATATAGAGAGAAAAAGAAACACATGGAGGGGGGGAGAAATCCCTAGGGAGAAAGCAGTCTGTTCATTAGTAGTGTAGGAATGTTTGTGTGTTTGTATCAAGCCTGAATACTGCTGCTGCTGCTGCTGTTGCGTGTGGGTTACTAACTAGGACACATCTCCCAGAATGAAGAAAAGCCAGATTCAGAACAAGATTTCAGTCCTCAAAGTGTTTCCTTCATCACTTTTTTCTTTTTCTTATTTGAAGCATTCTCCAGCATGAACATCATCATCACTATTAAACGAGTTCAGCGCAGCTTCAGCCAAGAGTAGAAAGAGTATAAATGTATATATGTTAACTTCACTGGCTTGTCAATTAGCCTGTTTCTCGACAAAAGGCTGGTACTGTAGGAGTGTTTCCATCTCAGGGGTGAAACCGCAAGCTGAAAGAGGGGAACTCAAGCCGGACCTGGCAGCCATTTGTTCCCCCCCCCACCCCACCCCAGACCACGCCACCACCACCTATCCTCAAAATGTCGACCTTTTTGCTTCCTCCACTGAATATTGCATGTCTTTCACTCCCCGGCGCTTTGTATTGTGTTTGCAACAGCGGGTTTTTTAGACTTTGTTTTCAATTTTTCGAAGCCAGCCATTGTTTTATCCATCCCAAGGCGGATTTTATTTTTTTTTCTCTGCTGGCTACAAGCAGGACTAAGAAAAACAGATACTGTTATTTATTCATAAGGCAGACATACTTACCTCAGATTGTTCCAAATTGCATTCGTGTTCTTGGGTATTCACACTTCAGTGTTGTGCTGCAGACTGAATTAGATCGGAGGAAGGGAGTCGCCATCAGAGGGACGTCTCTGAGTGTGTAGGTGTGTGTCTGTGTGTGAGTGAATGTCCCTGATAGCGTGAGGGAGGGATGTGTTCTATTAGACCAGACCAGTTTTCTGTGATCACAGCTCTGATAAGAATTGTGGGAAACCACAGTCACAACAAGCCACCCTGGAATACCAAGTAGACACACACACACACACACACACACACACACACACACACACACACACACACACACACACACACACACACACACACATCTTCTGAGTGGATCCGTCTTTCTTCCTGGCACACATACGCTCTCACAAACACAGGAGATAAAAAACAAAAAGAAACGTCGATGCTTTCACGCATGCAGAAGACGTGTATTGATGCTCAAGTCTCTTTTTAGATGTAGCCCAGAATTTGACTTGTGAATCTTAACTTTATTTCTTCCAGTATAAAACTCATCCTTGGCAATCGACAGTGTGTTGTTTTGCAGGCATGCAGAGCAGTAGCCCATGCATTATGAATGATTTAGTCAGTTTACAGTGATGGTGCTGGAACATCTGCTTCGATTAGCAGGATGTTGCAAACTTAAGTCGCTCTCAGGCAGAGGCATGGGAATGGTTTAACTGGAAAGGTGTTATTACTGCAACTGTGGTACGTGAATTGTGCAGCTTTTAAAACATATTACAATGCAAAATGGATGACTCATTGGGACAAAAATAGAAATTTATGTCACAAAAGCATCATTCCACTTACTTTTAAAACACTATGTGGGAAGTTCTGGCATGATCTAGAGAAATTCAACTAAGAACATTTTTTTGCATATCTGTTTAAAAAGCCATAAGCGTGCAGAGAAATCAGCTTGTGACAAAAATCTGAGGATCTTCATCGACGGTGTCTTGCTGGCTTAGGTGAATAAAACTATAATAAAAATATAAAATTTTTGCAATTATGTTTTAGGTCAATATGAAAATTCAAACATATTTAGGCCACTGCCTGAACTGTTATGAGTTAACCTATCACATGCGAGCAAATCTGTTGCTTTATTATCTGTGGTTTCTCAAACTGCTACATTTTGAATCTGAAGAAAGTAAGAAAAAATATCTAATTATTATCCAACATTGTTTTAGTATTTGAGAAATAATAACAGGTTTGGTAACCAAAAAAAATCCCTGCCTGATTTAATGTAAGAGAAACTGGTATTAGGATGGTTATGTGATGCAACACTGTCTGACCAGATGCAAAAATGCCAATTAAAATAGAATTTACTAAAATAATTATTGCATATGATCAAAAACACATACAATAATAATGTTTTAAAAAGTGACACAAAACAATTTTTTTTTTGTCTCTTTGACCATCTGCCTGCATCGCTTTATTTCTGTCCCAGCTGTTGATCTGCCTGGCCATGCAGCTCTGGCTTTCCATTATCATGACTGATGAAGCAAAGTGTAAAAAAAAAAAAAAAAAAAAAAAAAAAAATTAAATAGATCATACATATCTGCTGTGAAACAGTTGTGTAAGGGGGTTTTTTTTTTTTTTTGCCAGTCCATAAAGATGCCGGATG
>CAEGAF010111699.1:0-11831 GCA_903067075.1 Micropoecilia bifurca
GAAAGTTGGATTTCATAAAGGTTTGGGGGGTTGGTTGACCTTTTGACCTTTACACTTTCATTAATATCTTCAAAGCCAAAGCAGCACCAATGAAAATTGTTGCTGCACAAACCAGCACAAACGTAGCCGAGTTGATTGACACCCATTTTGTCTGATTTGAAGAAGGTGGGGGGTTGGTTGACCTTGGATGACCTCTAAAAACATTTCTTTATATCTTTAAAATGAAAGCGGCACAAACGAAAATTTTTGCTGCACAAACGTAGCACTAATGTTTGACACCAATTTTGTCTTATTTGAAGAAGGTGGGGGGGCCAACTTGACTCAGGTGTTACCTAGAGGTTTCCTGACTGGGTCTGTGGAGTGTTGCTGCTAGAAGGTTTGGCTACTGAAAGAAACTCCTGGTGGGTTTGTATCCAGAGCAAAGTGGACAGAACCGAACTACTTTTCTGTTAGTTGTTTGTTCATTTCTGGAGCACAGATGGGATTAAACGCTGAAGGCGAAATCTGGATCCTAGATGTAAAGGAAGCTCTGATAGAGACGGTACTAATGCAGTTAACCAAGGTTCATTCAGTCATTTTTCTTTTCTGTTACCAACTAAGCATATTTGTACTTAATCAATCAATCATCAATCAAATTTTATTTGTATAGCACATTTCAGCAGCAAGGCATTTCAAAGTGCTTCACACAATTTAAAATAAAAATGAAAACAGAGATTTTGATAAAGATTAGAGAAATATAGAAACATTAAAAATAAAAACAGAAAGAGACAAGAGTTTGGAAAATATCAAAAAGTTAAAATCATTATTAAAAATAAAGACATTCAGATACTTAAGTAAAAATAAAAATAGCCGTCCAAGAAATTACTCAAGTAACAGTAAAAAGTACAGCATAGTAAAAGTACTCCAGTAAAGGTAGCCGGGTAAATGTAGCCAGTTCCAACCCGTCTCTGCTTTTAATGTTGTGTAACCATCCAGGCATCCAGATGTGATTCTCTTAGCATGTTCATGTTTTTGTGTTTTATCTCAGTCAGGATCTGAAGGTTAGATTGGGAATCTTTTTCTGAGCCAAATTATTTTCTTAAAGGTTCAAATAATTAGTGGGGAGATTATGAGATAGAAACCTCCCTTTCCTTTGGATTTGGCAGAATTTTATTATATTTGGTATAATTTGGGTCTCCTTTAATCAGAACTGCAGAAACTGAGTCATTACTGCCATTTTTTTATTATTTTGTTAATTGCAGACTCTGTTTCCTTACTCATCCATTGTGTTTTTGCGTAGGCTCAGTGAAGCTCGTTACTTTTTCTGGTTAATGTTTTTTCTTTGTTCTGCTCCAAAGTAGCACATTGAATTTGGTCGTTGTGGCTGCAGATCTCTGACATTTTTCAGATTAAACATTTTTCCAGGCCTGAAGCAAATGGAGGAATGTCTGTAGGAACTTAGCAGGACTTTGACCAGGAAGTTAGAAGGTCCTGATGCTGTTTTGTCAACAGCATCAGGGGCGTCAGAGTCTGTAGTGGCGAAAGAGGACGAACCAAAGAGAAACTTTGGAAATATCTGGTTCAGAAATGTTCTGACCCTCATTTGGAGTCATGAGACTTATGGTTTTTGATTTTTTTGCCCCAATTCTTGGGAGCTACTAACTTCTGAGGGCCAAAATCATTAAGTTGGAAGGAGCCACAAAATGTATGTTTTGTGCCTCTTTTTTCAGGTTTATCCAGCTAACCTACCAGCTAATTTGTGCATTAGCTGGTAGGCTAACAGCAGTAATCTAAATTTAAATCATTGTAGACTGAAAACGTAAAAACTGTTAGCAGTTGTGTTATAAGACAGTCACGCGGTAGATTTTGTTTTTTTGCGTTTGATGCAGAAACATAAATGAACAATCTGTTTTTTTGTACCTTTTTTTGTTAAGATATTTATCTGTACAAGATGAAAAAGTGTCCATCTGTATCAACTTCCTGTGCTTGCAATAAGGTCAAGGGCCGCACAAAATCCTTCAGAGGGCCGCAAAAGGCCCCCGCACCACACCTTTGACACCTCTAGCGCAAATCTATTGTGTTATTTTAGTTTAAATGAAGATGTCAAGATTTAAAGAAGATGCTAACTGCTCATAAGCGCTCCACAGAACCAAACTGGAAGCTTGGCGCACTTTAAAACTCGTACTGAGAAAGTAGAGCCATAAAACTCGTCACTGCACTGTTTTATACTGATTTCGTGCAAATTCAACGACTTATAAATCGGTTCAAATTAATATTTAATCAAAAACTAAACATCAAATGTTTCAGAGACAAAAACCGTGAGACATATGAAGAGTTTTTACTGTGTTGCATCAACACTGGAACCGGAAACGGTTCCCTCCTTTTTCCTGTAGCTCACTTTGTTTATTTTCTTCCGTTTATTATTTTTCAAATCAATGATGGTTGTGGATTTGATGACAAAACTTAAAAAGGGATTCTGTACATTTGTCCAGCAGGGGTCACTATTGTTTTAAATAATGCTTAAACACTGACATGTTCATAAAAACCGTTTTAATACCAGTGGATTTAAAGCCAATGTGCACATTAATTAAAACCTATAAAATCGTGTTGATCGTTTTCTTTGTATTGAGTTTATTTTGTGTTAATTTGTTTGCAACCTGGACTGTTTTCCATCCAGATCCTGTTAAGGGACCTTTTCTTTATTTCACTGAGGGACTGAAGAGCCGTTAAATGTCAACTTCCTAAGTACGAATGTTTGTGGCACATCATGTAGATCAATAAAAATGAACTGTCAAGCTTTATTTCTGTGATTTGTCATCTGTAAGGACACAACAAAATAGACGTTTGTTTTAAAGAAACCAATTTATTCATTTCATTACAGTAAACTGCTTCATATCATCTCTAAAACATCAGTGTTCACGTTACGTTTGTATTGCTCGGTTCCTTCAGCTGAAGACGATTTGATCCGAAAGGCTAAATGCTGTCATTTCTGCAACTGAACGACCAAAACACACAAACTAAACCAGCAGCATCAAGTGCAGAACCTGAACGTTTGGGTCGCGACGGCTTTGTGCTTTCTGGTCTGTACATTTATGTCTGCATGACTGTTAGATCCATAAATTAAGTTAAAAAAAATAAAATGAAACCTTGAGAGAGCCGCTGGAATTAAATAAGTTTTTAGACTTGATTTCGTCTTGTGGCTGTTAGAATCTGTCTGTCGATTTAGGTTTTTGTTTGACAATTTGGGCTCTGAATTTCCACATAAACTGCAAAAAACTCAATCTTGCCAATAAATTTTGGTTTAGTTTCTAGTGCAAATATTTGATTACACTTGGAAAGAGACAAAACCAACTTGTAAGCAACTTTTTAGTAAGATGGAATCATTGACTGAGAACAAGCTCTTATATCTTATTTCTTGCTAAAAAGTTACTTCAAATGTTAAGCTGCTCAAAGTGAAGGACTGTAATGTTTTCTGTACATTTCCACCTGCAAAATAGGGATAATATGTATTTTGCTAAATAAATAGGGAATCCATTGTTACATTCAGATCTTGAGATTAAATCACATTTTTACTATAAAACAAAAAAAAAACAATATATTTTTAGACATTCTTGCCAAACCGCTGCAAAATAATAAAATCCTGACCTTTCCCTTTAAGTATCCCAGAGACTCTCTGCAGATTCTGTAAAAATGAGCTTAAAAGTGTGTAAAAATGTAAATAATGGTGTTGCAGACGTTGCTCCAGTGTCTGGAAACAGCAGCAGTTACAGAACATTTACAGCTGGTCCCGACAATCTCAGAGGAAAACACTCAGAACCGCTGAAACTAATAAATTAGAACCTTCAAGAAGACAAACTGACAGTGAGTTCGCTCTCTGCTTTGGCTGTAGTTTCAGAGAGGGATCCGACTCGCCGGCGCCCCCCGGAGGCCCCTGGGAGGAAGTGAGCGTTGATCAAGCTTTGGTAAACATTTCTCCCCAGAGGGATCCGGCCCGGATGCGAGAAAAACGGCAACATCGTTTGACTCGACCCGAACGCTAAGCATGGAAAACCTTCTAGTGTTTACAGATTCTTGTTGATGCGTTTACTGTACAGAGAAAACTAACCGTACCGATGCTTCACACCGTCTTACATTCATAATTTACTCTTACAAACATTGATTTGATGCAACCCTCCCTGCTCAAATCAATTTGATTCAACCGTCCCGCAGCATAACCCGCCTCCACCTTGCAGTGCAACCACAGCTCAAAACAGAGGAAGCGCCAAGCTTTCATTAAAGGAACAGTTCAGGTTTAAAGTTGGATCAGAAGATAAATTCCTGTAAAGCTCACACAAAAGCTTTTTTTTTGGTGTAAAAAAAAATGTAAATGTAAAAAATGTGCCAATATTTCAATTAATTTCATTTCATCTGCAAAAAATATAAAGTAAATTCACATTTTGAAAAAAAGTATAAGACAGCAAAATAGACATAAAATAGTAAAGTTGCTGGTTTTATGTATTCTGTTGCCTGGGTAGAAAGTAAAACCATAAGATATGATTCAGATTTAGGATATATTTTATATAATTTAGATGTTAGAGTGAAACTAAAACTTAAAATCTGAATATAAAATTCCTAAACTTTAGAAATCTGAACTTGACTACATTTTTCAGTAAATGATCAAGTGAAAATTAAAGCTATCCTGTGATTTTCTTCTAATATGGGGGAAAATAAAGTAATTTTTGCTTGTTTATTAGCTAATTATTTAGTTTAGAAATCTGTTATTTTTGCCTTTTCTCCAGGGTTGAAATGACTCAGATTTATTAAACCAGCAACAGATGGAGTATCGCTCAGAAACCACAACACAGGGAGAAAGTTTCTAATCCAACAGGGAGAAATGTCTCCAATTCCCATTAAAAATTTTCCAACGGCAAAATAAAAGGCAAAAACTTTATTTTTTAGAAAAATAATTAGAGCAGGGACAGCCGTCAGCTTCCAGTTTCCAAATTAATAAACTGGAAAAAAACAACAAAAAAACGGTGAATTTCTGAGAACTGAACTGAGTGCTGCCACCTGCTGGTCAGGTTTTAAACTGCACATATTCCTCATTTCAATTCGTTAAAGTGGGAAAACAAATAGATAATTTAATTAAATTTAATTATTTCAATTTGTCAAATAAAATATTTATATTAAAAACATGTAATTGTTCTACTGCATTTTTACTAGCATATGATAAAATGTTCCAAGTATCAAGTAACAGTTCATTTTGCTTTATTTTATTATTTTCCCCCATAATATCCCCTTTTCTATTTGTTTTTACCTGAAGGGCAACAATTATTTCATGTTGCACTTCAGCACAGGAATCTTTAAACAATAGAATAAATTGTTTTATCTGAATTTAACATATAAGGATCAAGTTTTACACAAAATCATTTCAAGGACCCGTTTTACTTTTTAAATATATACAAATAGTATTTATTTTAACCAAGTTAGCCTATTACATATTTACTCTCTTATACATTTTCAATGCAACTAATAAATAAATTTAAATGCCAAGCAGAAACTGTTTTTTTTAATGGCAATTATTCAGATTAATAAATATTGAATTTTTATTAATCCTGTTATTTTTTCGTCTGCAACGGTGGTTTGTAAATAAAGATTTTAATCCACAAAGGTCACAGTAATTACAGCATCAGTTCAGCCTCCTTATTGTTCACGAAGTTTTATAATGCAGTGTTACAGTTTAAATGCTTAAAACAATATTTTACAATAAATTAAAAAACAATTCATCAGTGAATTTGGGATAAAATGTAAACCTCATCGCTGTGTGAGCTTTACAGGTGTTGCTAGGAAGATTTTAAAACTTTATTTTAAAACAGTTAATCTATTTTGTTTCTGTTCAGATTAGCTACTCTGGTTTAGATTAAAGCTTGTGGCGCTGATCTCCTAATCCCACTGTGACTCCTAATCTTTTCCATCCTTTTCTTGAAGTAAAGCTTCACAAACATCTCCGTCTCTAAATAACCTCGGCTTAAATCTACATGGCTGCCTGTTAAAGATAAACTTTGTTCATGCTAAAGGAAATTATCTCTTTAGTTGCATATCATTTCTCACAGCTTAAAATGTGTTTGTTTTCTTTTCCCACAACAAATCTCTAAGTAAATATATATATTAGGTATTTGTTAAGCTAAATATGTAAGTATATTTCTGTACAATATATTTCTTCAAGTGTCAGGTGTGCAGATGATGATCTATGATCTGCACCTGCAGTCGATCCGTTTCCACCAACGTTTGGTTAGAAACCTAAAAGCTACCAGTGGAAGGAGATGGAGGCAGATGGAGGCAGATGGAGCCGCTGCTGCAGCCGCTGCTGCAGCCGCTGCTGCTGCTGCTTCATGCTACATGTGTGGATGTGCAGAGCCGAGTCCGTGAACCAGTCTGTTCTGCTGGTGGAAGCTTCTCTCAACAGTTCACCTCAGAAAAGTCAGTGCATAGTTCACCGTTCCCAGACAATCCGAACTCGTCTTCCTTCGCCGGCGCTGGAAAGCGAGCGAAGGCGATTGAAAGCAAACCGGTGGCGGCGACTTCTGGGTTTGGTTTGGTACATTTTTTTTTCTTCTCCCTCCAGAGTCGCCTCAAATCTAGAAGGTGGATGATGGATCTAGGAGTAACACACAGTACAGTCCTGTGTGTGTGTGTGTGTGTGTGTGTGTGTGTGTGTGTGTGTGTGTGTGTGTGTGTGTGTGTGTGTGTGTGTGTGTTCGTACTAGCTAGGGGAACCGCCTCACACGCTTCCTGAGCGCGTTTCACTCGGCCTGGACGGCCGGCGGCGGCAGCAGGCCTCTGTCCTTCAGCTGGGACTGCAGGATGTTGAAGATGCTGAGCTGCTGCTCCGGCTGCAGCGTCAGCAGCTGCTGCAGCAGCTTACTGGGGTTCGGACCTCTGCAACACAAACGGCCCAGTCAAAGTAACACAGTGTAGGGAGAGCCCAACAAACGTAGCCATGGCGCTGGAAATGATGCCGTCCTTGCTGCTCACCTGACGAAGCTGGCGATGTAGACGTGAGTGAAAGTCGCCATCAGGTACTGACAGTCGAATCGGTCCATGATGCCGCCGTGGCCCGGAATGGTGTTGGCGAAATCCTGGGAGAACAGAGCATTCCATGACTTTTCCAGGACTTTTCCATGACTCTCAATGACCTTCGACATAAATGTCCAGGACCCTCGTACAACAGGTTCAGAAAGAAAAGTGTGAGACTGAAAGACTAAGTCCACCAAGCTGAAAAACAGGGAGGAAATGTTCTTCTTTGACTCAGGCACACTGGAAGTTAAGGTTTGGGTCAGACTTTGACTAGGCTCTCACTGAAGCCCCAGTGTCAGAAAATACTCTCAAACCAGTTTTGTCCAAAACATTTGCAACAAAAAACCTTTAGCTGAAAGTCCTCAGGGGCCAGAATGTGTCTTTTCTCCCCAATTAAAAATATTATTATACATTTTTTATCCTTTTCCTGCATCACAATAATAAATTAAACAAGTAATATTTCAATATAAACAGACTTTGACTGAATGTTTACAGTGATTTCACTTATTGGGTCAATTGTTTTCTACTTTGATGGTTTATACAATCATTTTATTTCACCATCATATCATCCAACACCAGCGACAAACTAAACAAAGTAACTTTGGTCATTCTAACTTCTCTAAAACAAAGTTTAGTTCGATTTAACTTCAGACAGTGAGAGAAAACATCAAGTGTATAAAAATATCTGGTTTCAACTGTAAATGACACTTTGCAAATTTAACCAATTACTTTATTAAAAACCTGTGCAGTTTGAATATCAAGCATTTTGCAAACATCTAATTAAAATTCAAGCATTTTCAAGGATTTCAAGCACCCGTATGAATCCTGCTATCGAGATCTTCATCCAGGTAAAACCATCTATGAGGGGAAAATACTTTTTTTTCACAAGACTATAAGCAGTTTCTAAGGGATTTAGGACAATTATCATGTTTAACTCCCTCATTTACCAAAGATGGAGTCGTTCTGCAAAGACCGACAGCAATTTGAGTGATTAGATTAAATCAAACCGAGTTTTTTACTGTATAATTTGATGAGGCGTTGACACAGACCTGACAGCAGGTGGCGCAGTTTAATCTCAACAAACCACAGCAGAGAATTTGTGCTGCTGTTTGAGCGACAAAAACTCTGCTGAGCAAACAGAGTCTTTAAATAAAACCTCAGCCGAAGCAGCCAAACCGCGTCCAACTCACCTGGAGTCAGGAAGTTTAACATCTACAGTCAACATGGAAATATAACAATCAGTAAAATCAATCCTGCAGCTGATCCAGAACGCTGCTGCTCACATTCTCACTAAAACCAGGAAGAGGGAGAACATTCCTCCCTGCAGCTCAGAGGACAGGCGTTAAAATACTGCTCCAAAAAAAAAATAGACCCAAATGAAAATGGGATTGTCAAAATGCTGATCGAGACCCATAAGGGTTAAAAACACAGAATAGTGTCTTTACTCTAAATATCTGTTAGAAGATAGAGGCACTGACACATTGAATATTAAAACAAAATGGGAGAAGGAATTTGGTGTTCAGCTAACTGAAGATGGCTGCTGAATATTTGGAAGACGCAAATTACAACATTGTTGGAAGAATATAATTAGATTTTTTTATCACACCCCAAATTACTAGTAAATTCAAATCTAGAGCTCAGCCATATTGGAGAGATTGTTGAGCTCTTAACGTTAATCACACGCATATTTTCTGGCTTTGCCCTAAAATTACACAGTTCTGGAATGAAATAGACAATAAGATTGTAACAATATTGGGTTACTCAACACCCAAGTCTGGTCTGGCCTTATATCTGGGTCTTTTGGACAATGTTGTACTTAATAATAACTGTTATTTGTTAAAAATTTTGTTGGTGGCAGCCAAAAATATCATAACCAGAAAGTGGTGCAAACCTGAACCTCCTACCACAAAGGAGTGGATACAGACTGTGGACTCATTATTTGAGATGGAGATTCAGACACATAGACTGAGGACAGGAACAGCAACGCATGGACAAAATGGACAAACTTCACATCAACAAGACACGACTAATTCTGAATCGTCCCCTTGTGTTTCTGTTTTGTGTTACTAAAATAAGAGGCTCCCCCTGGTGTGTGATTTTTGTTTCTATTGTTCTGTATTTTTTTTTGTCTTTTATAATTTCTACATATTGTTGGATTTTTCTTCTTGATTGTACTCTAACAACATCAACAAAAATAAAAATAAAGTTATAAAAAAATAAATAAAAAAACTGCTGCTAGTTTATAAATCACTGAACGGCTTGAAGTTCTGTTGCTGTTGCATCAACCTTCCACACCTCAAGGTTCTGGTTCTGCTCTGCAGCCCCAGACCCAGAACCAAACACGGAGGAGCAGCATTCAGCTTCTAGGCTCCACACATCTAGAACAAGCTTCCAGAAAACTGCAAAACAGCCGAAACCCTGAGTTCCTTTAAATCCAGATTAAAACCCCTCCTGCTTAGAGCTGATTTAGAAACATAATAAAAACATAGTAATAAATTACATTCAAATGTGATGCTTGTTAAATTGTTAACTGTGTGGTGTTTCCTTCACAACTTTGTAATTCTGTGTTTTCATGCTGAAATGTGCTAAACAAATAAACGTGATCAGTCTGTCTACAGACTTTTATAGATGGTAAATCTCAAAGATGGATCCTCAGAAGAACCAGGAAACCCAAATCGAGCTTCAGCAGGTGATTCGTCCCTTACTTTGATTTTAAACGCTCGCTTGAAGCCGCTAGCAAAGAATCCGCCGAACGGCCCGATGAGGGAGGCGAAGGACGACAGGAAGATGCTGTGGATCTGGAAGGGGTAAAGGTTCACCGTTTTCTGAAAAGGAAAAGAACAAGCAGGATTTCATGACTTCATTCGGGACATTGTTGAATAGGAGCGGATAAAGTCTCACCCAGCTGAGCGTGTTCTGCAGCGCCGCAGGGAGCCTGTACTCCTGCATGACGAACAGGTCCGGCGGCTCACACTCCACCGTGAACCTGTTGGTCTCGCTGTTGAACTCCACCGGACACACAAAGTACTGGAACCGCGACAGGAGGTAGGCCAGCTGACCGGAGAGAGACAAAGACACAAAGAGTGACGCGCCGTTACGGAAAGTTTTACTGGGTGATAAATTGTCCCAGAAATTAGAGCTATAAATGATTTTCAAGTAGTAGAAACCAAATTGTTGTTCTAAAAAGGACTAGTAGAGTCCAAAGCACCAGACTGAAGAGTTTTATCACCCAGAAAAGAGAGAAACAATAAATCATCCAAATTCAAATTATTGAGCTTGTTTTAATGTATAATGCAAATAATTGATCTAATGCTTATTGGGGCAATAGTCAGTGATATGAGAAAATAAAGATGTTGCATTAATTAGTTTTGGAAAAGTTATTTTCTGAGGTTTAATCTCAGTCCTAAACCAAATAATAATCTATGCAGGTTATCTGTGGGTGTAAACAAGTCAAATTTAAGAATTTATAAGACCTTTTAAAGCCACCTTGAATGAAATTCAGCAACAAAAACAGTAAGTAAAGGGATTTTTAGGGTTGCAAAGACAAACCTTGTCTAGGTAACTGGCAATAATTTGGGAATTTATTTGGTATTTGCACATTTTAAGACTTGATTAACATATTTAAGGCCATCTTACCTTTTTCAAGACTTAAGGGCTTCATTATTATTTTTTGGATTAATTTAAGACTTTTCAGAATGTGTGGAAGTGAACAAGAAGAAAATGAATCCGTCAACAGATAAAATAAAGATCTATTTTTTATCTATGCAGGCAGCAGGGATAAAAACAGAACACTGTGGTTCTTTTTTACATATTTAAGTCTTAATCTGATTTAAGTGAGACGCTATAAGCAATGGACAGATGACTTTATGTCGTATTCCCGTGTTTCTCAAACTGTGTTGGGAGCATCACGGGTTGCTTCTAGATTTGTCCAAAGCCAATCGCCGATTTAATGTCTTCAGAAGTGGTGATGTAGTATCTATCTATTTATTTATCTGCTTCCTGTAAAACCAGACCTACTTCCTCCTTCTCTGGGTACTTGGAAGCCATTTAGGGGGAAATGCTGAGCATGTGATGAAGCTGTGGAAACTTAATTACTCACAATGAAGCCAAAGACGACCGTGGAGAAGAAACCCCCGATGAAGCCCTCCCAGGTCTTCTTGGGCGAGAGCTGCAGGGGCAACGAAGAGACACGAAGAAGAAGTGAAAAGCTGCTTTCAGCATCAACAAAGCTGACAAAGTTTTCATCCGCCATTAATAAAACGCTTGTGATTCGAGAGAAATCGTTTTTTCACGCGGTACTTTGATCCGACTCGGTGTCAACAAGCAGATAAAATCCCAGCAAGGCACAGAAACAGAACCAGACCGTTTCATTTTAGACCAGTGGTTCTCAACCTGGGTTGGATGAACCCCAGGGGTTCGGCGGAGCCTCTGAGGTAAAGACTCACTTGTGTAAAGTTGTGATGACGCCCAGCTTTGCCCTCAATCCAGAGGATCAGGTTACATTGCTTAGCCAATCAGAGGATCACATTGCAGTGCTTAGCCAATCAGAGGATCACATTGCATTGCTTAGCCAATCAGAGGATCACATTGCATTGCTTAGCCAATCAGAGTTGAGGAGGAGCCTGATTGGAGGAGCTTCACTCTCAGCAGGGATTTGAACTTTTGTCTTTAATTATTTCAGTAAAACTCACAGTTTTTTACCAAACTCTGTATCTTTCGTTCTTCTAAATCTGCTCCTTAGTCGCATCTTTTCGGGGTTGGTGCTGCCTCTAGTGGTGTGAGGTGGTAACACAACT
>CAEGAF010111706.1:0-18363 GCA_903067075.1 Micropoecilia bifurca
GCAGAGACAGGACTCACAGGGAACAGGACTACACAGAAAACTCAAAAATAAACACAGAAAAACACAGATCCTGACAATAATAAGAGTGCAATTTCATATGAAGATGCACAAGCTTCTTTATTGATCTGACCCAGATCCGATGGATCTGATAAAATTATTTTTCGGTAATTACTGCTACCCACGCAATAATCCATAAATGCAATTTGAAAGAAATGTTAAGGCAGTGCACACACGTGAAATTGAAGGAAGCGCTGTATTATTCCATAAATCTATAAGCTGTACATCAGAGTCTGTTCAGAGCATCATCCAGCATGAATTAACTTGATGGTCTCTGCATAAGTACGTCAAAACTGAAGTTAGCTGTATCTCTATGTGTAACATAGTGATACCCATTTTTTTTAAAAAGCAAAGCGTCCTATTTTCTCATTTCTTTTCTTCAAGTCTTCTTTTTCCGACTGCTTGACTTACTAATCATCCGGCTCCAAGTTTAAAACCGAGGCGCTTTTGACTTAATTAAACACAACCACCATCAGCCACAGAGGCTCGGAGGACAAACCCATAAACAGACAAAAGGAGGAGAGGAACTCCATTGTTCCACCTCATAACCCGCTTGTGTTGCCAGAGTGGAGAGTGAAGTGGAGCACAACTCGGTTCAAATCAAATAAATTACTTCGAACAGGAAGGCCGGTGGGGGGGGGGAGCGAGGCCCATTTAGGAGCTTTTAAAGTTGAACAGCGTGAAGTCTTAATTACTGAGACCCAACACTGGCCTTCTCGGCCCGACTTGGCTCGACGCTCACGCTGCGATGGTCAGGAGTCGGAGGCTGTCACCCCCCACAGAGGGCTTCAAAGGAAACAGAAGAATATTTTCATATCCGCCAGCATGAGGGAAGAAAATTAATGTTGGTTAAACTCCACATCACTCCATGATCGCTTAATGAAAATGATTACGTCTCGCCATGTTCTTGGTTTGGTATCGGTGCAGGATTCTCTCATCCTTTTCTCCATCCTGTCAGATTAAACCTCCAGGTTCATGACTTACTGGCACTAATGATCCGGGCTGAAGCTCCTGCTGTGCTGTCACATGTTGCTGCTTGCTGTTCAGGTAAACTGTAATTATTAGTCTTCAGTAATAATTTCTGAGAAGTGATTATTATGAGATTAAAAGTAGAGACGCACCTAAGGCTTCGCTGAGGAGCTGATGAGTTCACCACAAGAATTAGTCCGAGATTTGTAGTTAAAGTTCAGCTTTTATTTAAGTATTTTAGATGCGTCAGCCTGTATGCAGATGATACAATGGTTTATATTTATAGCGAAATAGTTTCAGTTTAGTGGCTATTTTTCCCCTGTTTCCAGGTTTATGGAGCGCGTCAAGGCTCCGTTTTAAGCCCCTTACTGTCCTCATTGTTCTTTGACATGTTCCCATCTCAGCTTTCTTGGCCGATTAAAAAGAAACATTTAATCCTGGAAAAAAAACTCTGATGTTCTTCTGAAGTATTATTTCTCACAGTAAAAAGTCTTTGTGATTTTTTTCAGCGTATTCAAATTTGAAGTCTTTTACTGGAATATTCAGTGGAATCCGATGGATCTAATGGTGTTTTTGTTTAAAATGACACCAAAATATTATTTTGTTGGCGCTCCTTTTGTTGATGGCGATAGCAAGACATTTAAGACAAAACTGCGGCTCTTCGGTGAATAAAACGCGACCAGACACCTGTGAGTTTTGGTTGAGTCAAAACTGTCAGACATCCAAATGTAAGACACTAAAGCGTGTTGTGCTTGTAATCTGTCGGTCAAAAGCTGAAACGTATCCAACTCATGTTTGGTCTAACCCACAACCTGAATGACTTTAATAATTAATGCACCATTGCAGACCGAACCCAGAAAGGATCTACTTCACTTTTCAAAGAACTAAATCTCACCATTCTGATAGTCATGCAGCAAAGGATTGTGGGAAGTTTAACTGAAGCAGTGGTGAAGTCATCTGTTTGGTAAAGTTTTTTTTCCAACTTGTACAAAAGGTTGTGTACACCGATGTGTACAAATTTCCACATCGGTGCATCCAATATGGGCCGAAATATGGGCTTTATATAGAAAGAGATAACATGAGCATTGATCATCTTGAATCTTTTTTAGCTTTACACTTTGAGTTCTGCCTCACATTTATTACTAAATTCTGCAATAACCGATTTCATAAAGCCGTATTACTTTTATACTTATGAGTTAATTCATCACTTTGCCTAAAAATCAGTCTGTTTTGGATTAATGTTCACTTTTTCTATTCGGTTTATCTGCTCTTGCTCTTGGTGCGGTCCATGATTTTACCAGGATTAAAATAAGTTTCGACTGACTTGAACTCTACATCGCTCTGCACACCCGCAACTCCTTTCCTTCCTAATTAGCCAAATATCCGGGCATCTCCCGCGGTGATGTTGGAACAAATGTCACGGGGCATCATTCCTTCGGCCGATGTCCATGTTTGTTCTGGTGTAAAAAAAAAAAAACAAAAGAAAAGAAAAGAAAAAAAATACAGAATGATCTCCCCAGGCTGCTGCCTCCAGAGGCCGCGGTCCGGCCTGTCAGCGGCCCTGAGGATCAGCAGCCCGGTAGCCGTGAAGATACACTTTCATTTCAGCCAGCTCGTAATCCCTCACTGCAATAAAACCGTCTGGCCTCTTTGAGTCTGGCTCCAGTCAGACCAAGAAGTTTACTCACAAAAATGTTCCAACCCCCCCTGCAGCATTAGTAAGTGGAATGTAAATCTTGAACACTTTTCCTCCACTTTTTTTCCTCTCTATAATTGTCACTGAAACGCCCCTGGAAAGAAAAAGAGAAAAAAAGGTTGGTCATTTTACATGTGGAGAGAATAGCGAGTAAGGAAGTGTCTCCCTGTAAAGCAGGACACCAGCAGGGTCAGAGGTCACGCGGTGCGGTCAGTAGTGTTTTGGTTGGCAAAGCAGCTGCGGCTTCATGCAGGAAGGCTCTATCTCACAGCTGCCTCTGGTTACGGTTTCAAAACAAACAAGTGGCTTCTGCAATTCCCCCCCAATTAGTTTTGTCGTTTTATGAACTCGCATTTTGTGTGCAGATGTGTGTGTGTGTGTGTGTGTGTGTGTATGGGTGTGTGAGACTGAAAAAGAAACCTGAATCTTGTTTTCTTGGATTTGTTAACGTGTCGCTATTTGCAGATAAGCAGGAAGCGCAGACAGGCGCACCGCGGTGGATCGATAGTTGACGGGGATCTGTGGTCGACTCTGTTCTTTTCTTTTTTTTTCAGGTACTGAGTGATAAAGTGGCCTGGGAACCGAGCGATTTTGAGGCTGCTTCTTCCGTTTGATTTGGCAGAATGCGCCGGCCCTCTTCCTACTCAAACAGATTTCCCCTCTGCTCGTTCCCACAGTGGGCCAAACACAACCGATCCGATTCAACCAGGCCGTGGACCAGAGGGCGGCTGGAGGCTCGTCCTTCATCTGCGTGTTGCTAATGACATTTGCTTGTTGAAGTTTTGTTGATCTGCTGATCCAATCTACAGTAAAAGTAATCTTAGGTCACATCACGGCCAAGAGAAACAAATTCAATAAATTTCAATTTTATACAAACGTCTTCGTCCAGATTGAGAGGTACTTAAAACCTGACCGAGGTGGAAGATTGGTTCACGCAGATAAAATAAAAAAAAAAGGTTTCCTCATCCAATATTTGATGTGCAATTATGGAATGAGTGTTCCAAAATGTATCCAAGCAGAAATATTAGACGTTTTCCAAAGAAAATTAAAATATCAATCCAATCTCCTAAACCAAAGGCACAGTGACTCAGACTACAGCCAATTTTAAATATTTAGGAGCTTTAAGTATTTTATTCAAGTACTTAAGAGGTTGCTGTGCCACTTTGTGACCCAGAATTAGCTCAAAGGAGTCGGACAAATATTAAACAAAGAAATGTTTACTCCCTGAAGGAGAAGTTAGGAACGTGAAAGAAATCTACAACTAAAAACTCATACATACTCAAACATATTAAAATGGAAATAAAATAAAGGAAAAGGGACAACAAATATAACTAATGATCTGCTGATGATAAAGACAGATGGGGCAAATGATACAGCAGCTCTTCCAGATCCGATTATGAACAAATTAACATGAAATTGTTGGATCTTAATAGCAAAGTCTTACTAAAGGATGGACGTAAAAATGAATCAGGAATAAGACAAACACAAAAGAAACCCACACTGAACCAACTGATCATCTGCTTTAAAACTTTTCCAATCAAGTGATTGCTTGTTGGATCATCAAGAAGTCTATACAAGTCAGAGTTCTGTTGATTGTTTGCTGGTCAGGAGCAAACATGTTAAGATAATGAATCTGGGAGGGTTTTTGAGACCCGCTGATGTCGATCATTCTGAGTGAGAAACATTCATATTAAGCACAGAAGCTAATCTTCCCAAGAGACGGCCTGGAAAATTCACTCCAAAAGCAGACCGTGTAATGCTGACAAGACCTGCCAAAAAAAATGCATGAATACAAAAAAATCCCAAGAGTTCAATCCCAGCCTCTGCAGCCCCGGGCAGATTGAAGTCATTGAATCAACCATAGACTCAACGACTGTTTGACAAAGTACTTTGAAGTTAAATGTGAGACTGCAGTCTTAACGGCTAAAGCTAGGCCAAAACTGGAAACTGTTCCCAAACAGCAACAAATTTATAAACCATCAGTTTAAGAGAAAAGAGTCAGAGAAATTCATTCCAACTTCATAAATGCTTAAAACAGAAAAAATTGCCAATTAATAAAACATGGGCACACTGTAGAAATGTGCCCATGTTTTCATGACCCAAATTCTAGAAAATTCATGTCTTTTCATTTTGGCGAGATTCATCATAAAAAAAAATTTGGCAACTTTCTGGATTAGTTGCTTAAAGATCTGTGTTTGAATTCCAACCTGTTGGATCTGTTGTAGCACTGAGACCCATAGAGTACCAAGCTTACACATATTTTTTTTTTATGTGCGACTTAGGTCTGGTGCTTAGGATCCAAAGTAATCCTACAAAAACAAGGTGATTCCACCTTATCTGGTGGAGTCACCAGATAAGATGAGTGCTGAAATGTGCTAAATGGTGCTGCTATCAAAGCAGGTATTGGGAATGTTGTTGATTCCCCTTCTCATAAGGTAGTAGTGGTCCAACCCACCCCACAATGTTTAAAACCAAACACACATCTATTCAGACACACAATAGGAACTTTTTCACTAACATTTCAAACAAAAGGGCTGAAACTAATGGTTATATGAACTCAAAATGGCTGAGAAAGAAAGAAGTCAAGGTGCTAAAATGCCCAAAGAACCTTGATATGATTAAATATGTTGATATAAATTAAATATGTTGATATAAATGCACACCTTAAGCGTGCATTTATATCAACCCTGTTTAGTTCATGTAATCAAAGTCAGGATCATTTGTGGAAGTGTGAATGTGTCATCAAACTGATACTCTGGTCCGCCTACAAATCCAGCTCTGGGTTTGGTTGGAGTGAAATCTGGTGAGGCTCAGATGCCTGTCTAAACACCAAGTGGAACAGAGAAAGCAGGAAGCAAATGATAGTACAAGGCATTCTGGGTAAATACAACCAAAACAAACAAGCTGGGTGATTGCTAATTGGAGAAATGATTGTTTACCAAAGAGAAATCCAACAACTGTTATTTTTAAAAACATTTTGTGAAGATGGAAGTTAAAGTTTTTTTTTTTAAAAAAAGCTCCTCTTTTGAAATCTGGTTGAAAAAATGAATGACAAACGTAAAGTCATATTTAAAGCTGCGCAGCGATGACATATTGTTGCTGACATTTAATACAGAAAATATGAAACCTACAGTTGACCTCTGTTTTCTTATCTCAGATCAGTTTCATGCAGCTCTGCCTGAAACTTGATCATCAGATATGATGCAGGAACTTACTTCCTGCATCACATTTTCTCTGAGCTCCAAATAACCTCCTCAGGGTTCATAACGATCAGATGTCATAATAATAAATAAAAGGAAAGGATTGTGTGACAGATACACTGAACATTTAATGAATTAAATCACACTCCTATCAATCAAACCCCTCCTCCTCTTCCCACCCCAGCCTCTCCCAGCAGCTCATCTGCTTCAATCTAACTAATTTCATGATCATAAACTTCCTGGCAGCCTTTGACTGTGGAGCAGAACTCAGCCAAGACCAGATTCTACATCAAGGCTTTGCCACTGCAGTAAACATATATGGCGGCTCTGATTTCTCATCATAAACATTTACCTGTTGGATCATTAACATCAGATGGTTTGGGCCACGAGCGTCAGATTTGGGAGCTGGTTTAAAAAAAAATAACAATAAAAAATGCCATTCACACCCACTGGCAGCCGCTCACAGCAGAATAATCACTCAGCATCAAGGAGCAAATGCTGAGTCAGTGAAGGTATGATGAAGGTCAGCCTGTGTGCGCGCATGTACTTGTGTGTGTGTGTGTGTGTGTGTGCGCGCGTGTGTGTCGGTGCCAGATTCAGAGAAAGAGTGCTGGTCACCGAGGGACAATTAAGCCTCTTCCTTCCTTGTTCTGGTCTGGAACAATGTGTGCTGATGAGGCTGCGCCGACACTTTCTGTCCATCATCATTTCCTGGTGTGGGAAAAGTTATTTAGTGTTCAGTCGGAGCTGCAGGAGCTGCAGGACGTTGTGCTGCAGGAATGAACTGGCTGAACGGTCACTGTGTTCACAACGGCCGCTGTGGGGATTCCTGTGGCTCGTTTATCCTCCTTAAATCAAGACAAACTTCCATGCTGCATTCACACACCTGGAACGCTCTAGAAAGATTCTCCTCACAACACGATTGCACATCATCTCTCTTGGTGACGTTATGGATGGTGGCACAGAAAGTTCAAATCCCGCTTGGACTTTTCCTACATGGAGTTTGTTTGTTCTCCCTGTGCTTGCATGGGCTTTCTCTGGGTACCCCGACTTCCTTCTACAGTCCAAAATAACGACTTAAGTTGGTTGGTCTCTTTAAAGTGTGTGTGTGTGTGTGTGTGTGTGTGTGTGTGTGTGTGTGTGTGTGTGTGTGTGTGTGTGTGTGTGTGTGTGTGTTTATAAGTTTATAATCATTTTCAGCCATTGTTCACATCTAGATTTATTTCCTTCTGGAGCAAAATTCTGATCATATCAGATTCGATTAAATACATCATTATTGGTGCATCATTGAAAAAATAGCAACAAATGAGACCTGATTTTACATTTTAACGGGTAAAAATCCAAGGAATCTGCAATTGTTTCGCATGTAACCTGACTCCGAAACCAATAAAGAAAACCAGAGCAAATGATCTACTTTGGAAGTCACATAATTAGAATAAATAAGACTCAATTTAACCTCAAAATAAATCCAGCTGTTCTGTGAAGATCTGGCAGGTTTGTTAGAGAACAAACTGCAACATAAAAGCTAGAAGCAGGTTAGAAAAGCTCAGTGGTAAAGTTGGACAGAGGTTTAAAGCAAAGTTAGGTTTTAATATTGAACCTAGTTACTGTATCTCTGGAGCTCTGATCAATCAGGTAAAGGTGGAAGTACGGTGCAACTACCAACCTAGTGAGCTGAAGCTGTCCACTCGTAAACTGACAGACCGGGCAGTGTGGACGGTACTCAGACAAGCAACAGAGAGACACATTTAACTGAGAAGGAACTTGAATGTTGATTTTTAGACACATTTTTGGTCCGATTTAAGTGAGCTTGAATTATTTCTTAAAGAATAGAAGGGAAAATAGTTTCTAAATCAGAAACCTGATGGAAAATATTCTAGAGAATCTTGACTTGAGGTTGAATTGAAATGCAAAACCTTTCAGAATTTCATTTGACATTTCATTTTTGTTCTTCAACTTCTCTACTTTTTGCTGGTCGTCACATAAAACGACGAAAGTTTCACATTATTTTGGTCAATTAAAACAAACGGAAACAAAATGCCACTTTACAAACCCATAAATTACCAAAACGTTAATAGGCTGAAACTAAGGCTTATGCTTGTTCATGAACTCAGCAGCATCTTCTTTCCAAACATACACACACAAAGTTAAACACATAAAACCCATTGACTCTTCCTCTGATCTTTTTGTTCCCACCAGTTATCAGGTCTCCCTATAGGTGGCAGTCATGACTTTTTGTTTTCTTTTCTTTTTTTCCTTTTTAATAATGCAGACGTTTTTGAACCAGATTCGTCACAGACTTTCCCACCTGGTACAACTGTTTGCCTTCTGCTTCTGCAACTTGAAACTCGCAGGAGGAATGTGGGACCAGGTCTGGTACGGAGTAGAAAAACAGGTGCTGCTGTCAGAGCGGCTTCATCACTTCATCTAAATATGGTCGTCTCAAAGCCAGGTGGCGTGAAAGTCAGCTGAGCTGAACGGCAACATTCAAGGCGTGATTCGGGTCCATCGATTTGTCTCCTGTCCTTCCTCCTCTGCCATCCCCTGACGGGCCGGTTGGTGCCTGTGTCCTCCCCCCTCCTCTCTCTCCCCCTGTCTAAGGTTGCATGTGAATTTTCTGTGGTGTCAGCTGGGTTTTAAATGCAGCGTGTGCTGGAGTGGAGGTGAAACCTCGTTATCCCCACGCGGCTTTAATTAAGAACTCGGTATCAACAAGTGCGACATCTTTAACTGGTTTGCGGCCTCCATGCAGGAGGAGGCATCCTCCACCCGCAACAGGCAGTTTGTCATCTTCCACGGTAGAAAGCGAGGGCTTGTCATGGACACATCTGAAGCAAATAAATACAGAAATGAATAAATCAGCAGGAGATGGGGGGCGTAATTGAAACTGATGCATTTCTCTTAAGTCGTAAGCCACCGCTTATTACTCAATATTTTGCTTCCAAGGAGACAGAGTTTGTGATCTGTTAAAGGGTTCGTGGAGAACAGATCTCCAGGATTTGGAGAAAAGCTTATTTTCTTTCTGTTTTGCTTGTTCCTATTGTTGTTGATGAAGGAATCTCATCCAATTGATGGTGCCTATTTCCAGCTAACGTTCTGGGCGAGAGGCGGGGTCACCATGGACAGGTCATCAGTCTGTCGCAATGCCAAACATAACTTAAAAGAAATTTGACTTCTAAAAGTGGGTCTTTGTCTCTTTAAGAAGCTCCTGCACTTTCTGACTCTTTCAACATAACAATGCTTCTCCTTACGCTGTTTACAACTGTTCTTAGTGGTTTGAACTATGAGCTCAGCTGACCTGCAGTTCCTGCAAAAACCAAAAAGAAGAAACTGAAGGATCACTTCTTCCATCAATCATAAAGCGCAAGAATCATATCCCAGACTCCAACATGTCTGCCTGGTTTTCTAACCAGACAAGATTTAAAGAGTGGTGGCAAAAGCAAATGAAATGGATTAGCAGTCCTTTCCAGCTACTCATGATGTCAGTCAACTTTATTTATAGTGTCAGATAGATTTGATTACAGTGAGGTGAGTCAGCTTTCTTGTCAAACAGAAAACTTAACATAAATACACAAATAGAAATCTGACTAAAAGTGACTTTTAAGGGGAAGCATTAAGCAAAGTTGACTTTTTTGAGCTTTAAATCATGTTATAATGTTTTTCCCTCATCAAAAACATTCCTGGAGTTTTGCCTTGACTATTTCATGCATGTTTGAAAAAAGCTTTAGTCTCCCGTGGAAACCATTAAGATGGGTGGACCAAGCTCAGCGCTACAGTTTCCAAGTTTTCTCCTCACAGAGCAGCCCTATCCCACGATTTCAACACTTAGCTCCTTCAGACTAGCTAGCAGCGGTTAGCAAACACCTGCTGGAACTGAGCATCTACTGAGCTCATTTTAGGAGCTACTTCTTAGTGCAACACTGACAAGTAGCTCAGCGTTGCATTTCTCAGCTGAGCTCCTCTTTCAACCCTCTGTTAAAGGGTTAATAGAGGAGCCATATTGTGATGACTTCCAGAAGGCGGAGTTTCAGGAAGAGAAGGAGTTTTTAAAGAGACAGAGGTCCAAATTCAAGGCATTAAACTCAAAAGTCAACTTTATTACTGTATTTATTTACCCTTTTAAAAGTAATACCCTTTTAAAATCTTAAACATAAAAACAATAAAATAAAAAGACAGATTTAAATACAGAACATGTTATTGTGAAGTATCTCTACTGCCCACTCAGCAGCAAGAGGCTTCAAGTCAGAGGCCTCAACACATTTTTTGCAAAACTGACTGCTACTGGAGCTCCTTCCTGCACACATCATAACTATTCACAATAACTCTTTGTTAAAATGAAGATATGAGTTATTTCAGCATTTAATTTCCCTTTGAGATAAATTAAGTAGTTTTGAATTGAATTGAATTTTTACAAAATTACAGGTTTGGGCCACACCTGGCCACCTCTTGGTGGCGCCACTGACTGATCGATTTATTATTCTGCCAGTGAACCTAAATAATAAAAAAGCAGAAACATCTGCTGTGTTTTCTTCAGTGTGCTTTCATTTTTATTGAAGCTGTTCTCCACAAGGACAAGACAGAAACGCCGTGAGGTTGTTTCAGTGGTTTACTACAGCTTTGGTGGGGCCCTGTGAGATGGGTGGAGCAGGTCATCATGAGACAAAGGCACTTAAAGATAAAAACAAAACCATATTTACTGTTTGTTTCTTTCTTTTTCACACATCTGTTTCTGAAGCGCAGATAAAAACAGCCAAACCTCAGCACAACCCTGTAGGAAGATTGTGGAGCTCTAAATTTAGTCTAACTGAAGCTCCACAACTTGGCTTCACAGCTCCACCCTTAAAGGTGGGACTTTAAACTGTGGTAAATACTCACAACACCTTCTTCTCTTCTGTTTTTGTCTTTTTGTGAATTTAAAGCTGTTTTTGTGCTCCAAACACCTCGAAAGGTCAGGTCAAAGCGTTGGGAGATTGGAGCTCCGGTATGAAATGTGTCGCTCTGGAGCCGTCTGGCCCTCTGTAATTCAAACGTTTCCTCCACAGCTAATCATCACCTTTCAAAGCTGTAAACAGTTGCTTACTTACACATCCACCGGAGCAACATTTGCATCCATCTGAAGACACGTTTCCAATATTCTCCTCTCCTGCTGCTCCGTTCTGGCCTTGCTCAACTCCTGGGGGAGCCTTCTGACTCCTTAGCTGCTAAATCCTGCAGTACTCTTGCTAATTGTGTCTGTCTGCTGTTCCTGTGCTGAGCCACTAATTTGTGCCGGATTCATTATTCGAAAAAAAGGGAGGAAAAAACCCCCAGCTCTCTTGTTGCTAAAAAACATGTGGGAACGTGGAAAAGTCTTTAACAAAACCACTGTGAGGAATTTTTTTCATATAACGGTTTAATATTTTGTGATACACCTATCAGGTCAGATGTGTTAATGCAAAAAAAAGATAATCAAATAGAAACTAGGAGTAACAAAAGAGATGAGGTGGAACAAACATTTCCAGGCAGAATAAAACTCAGATTGTTGTGGTTAGGTGGTATTTTGTTACTGCAGCAAATCAGTACTCTAGACGTCTTTAACACTCTAATTTCCACTTCCTTCCACATCTGATAAACTTGTTTTTTGTTGCACCAAAGGACATTTCTTCTAATTTTAGTCACTGAATGAATTCCATGAATATTTTTCCATTTTGTGAACAACGAGAAGGGGTAAAAATAGATTAATTTTTAACAATAAAAAAGCCTTGGCAGCCCAGCCTGGACAGCCCTGTCACATGGTCATGTTCGGATGTGGTTAATGAGGTGTGTCCCTCTGGTTCTGCAGCAACGACAGCCTCGTGGTTTGGGTTTTTCAGAGCAGGGTTGGTGTGCAGAATTCAAACGTAGCTCCTTTAACAAGTTTCATTTTGAACACAAACGCTAAAAACATTGTTCATTCCATTTCTAAAGGATTCTTTTGAATTTTTCACATAACCTGATGATATTCAATGTGTTTATAACACAATCAAGTAGCTATGTTACCTTCATCTGTTATAAAAATGTTGCATATGTCAAATATGAATTGAAAGACATCTTGACTTTCCATTTTGACACCTAGAAATTGGTCATCTGTCTCTTTGAGAAGCTCTTATTCATCATCACAACAAAGCATTCTTAGGGGCTTTGGACTGAGTAGTAGCTCGTCTGATGAGCTCACCAAGCTCTCAGTTCAACAACAGGTGTTTGCTAAATTCTGCTAACGCTAATCTGGTGGTTCTGGTTGGAGACGTTGTGGGAGAGGACTCCTCTGTGAGCTGTAAGCTCGGCTGTAGGAGGAGCCTTGTGGGAATAGGCGGAGCTTTGTGAAAGCAGGCATTTTGGTACCTTGAAATTAAAAAATTCCTCATGAATGAATCAAAGTAACACGCCACATATGTTTTTGACATATTAACCTCAAAAAAGTCAATTTCACATAATACTTCTCTTTTAAGATCAGCACAAAGCTGTGGGTAAATGTGACCTGTGTAGAAAAGGTTTTTTTTCCCCATCTATTTCAACTGGTCGAAGAGCGCATTCATCAGAAAGGAAGTCAAGAAGTCAAGAGGTCCACTGTAACTGTAAAGGTGCTGTTGAATTATTCCTCTCACTTGGGAATATCTGTCATCAAGACTCAACAAATCTAATCTTTATAGAAATGTAGCGATAAGAAAACCATAAGTCACTCTGTTTGCGGTTCACCACAGAGCATAAAGTAAACATGTGGTAGAAGGTATTCTAGTAAGATTAGACTAAAACAGATGCAAAATGTTAGGTTTGATGGAAAATTGACACTTTGAACAAATGAGAGTTGATTAAATTATGGCTGGAGACAGGAGCAGAAGTTTCACTTCAGTATATTACTTTGTCTTGTTATAAAACTATGAGGTGCCTTTTGCAAGGCACCGCATATTGATTTCCCTCAACCATAAAACCCATTGATTCTTCCAGAGCTCAGTCTGTCTGTCCTGTGCCTGGCATTGTGAAGGTTTCCTCAGACTCTCAGCCTGCTGGCTGCTCCATAGGACGACTGGTGCCAGGACCGGTCAGCAGGCCCAGGCGTGACCAGCGGGTTACCAAACAACCTGCAGCAGATGAACCAGAACCATCTGCTGCCTGTTTCACTACCAATCTCACTTAATGGTACACTAGTCGCCTCCCTCTTTCGTCCCTGGAATAAAATTTTGCACAAAAAAAAGAAACAAGCTGACTGTACCAGCTACGATTTGGGTTTTGTTTTCTTTTCTTCCTCTCTTGATTTTTCCGTCAAAACGCAGAGATACGCTTCCCTGAAATGCATCTGAAGAAGAAGAATCATCATTTATCATGAGTGCTCTTTCTCCCTCTCACTCCATCAAATGCTTACCGTATTTGATGGAGTGAGACCAGAAATGCGTCTTCGCTCCACTTGAGTGTGTTTAAGTAATTTCCATCAACTAAATAACCATTAAGCACTCAGCGGTCTGGCCTCAACTGTTGAAACACATAAATGGCCCATGAACTGAACATTAGACTCCTCTTCCTCGGAACTTCCGGATCACTGTTGGAGTAATTTCCACCACCTTAATGACCATTAGGCACTCAGTGACCAGTCCATTTTATAACCTCCTCCACCCGAGGAATACCTTGGGGGCATTAAAAACAAAAAAGGAGAGGAAATTGGTGGAAGAAGTTACAATGTTTCTGTCTTTGCAAACCGTTTCATTGTGCAAACGTTTCTATGTCATCTCTGCATCAGTGCCAGTTTGCATAATAAGCTGCGGGTACTTCCTGTCAGTTGTAAGAAAGTATACCAGCTTTTCAAAATGAGTCACCTTATGCTGCAGACAGATAAAACTTCCTCATAGAGCACAGTGATTCATAAAGAATCACAGCACATTTCTCTGAATGCCTCAGTCTCCAGTAGCAACATGGCTTTAAAAGGTTAGACTACAAGTCATAAATATTTATACGCACATCCAGGCATCCATATCCTTTTATAGATGGTAAATGCACCGCTGACCATTATGTGGCCCTAAAACTGAGACGAGGACGTTGACTGAGTCCTGAGTGTTCTTTGTTCATTATGTCTGAACTGCTGCAGGAGGATGCACCGTGCACTGAAAGGTGTTGATTGTTTTCTCCTGTTTGTTGTACTAGCTGGTTCTGTGGTCTCTGCACAGGGTTGTACCTGCCTCCACAGAAAGCGCAATCAGCAGAGCCATCTGGCAAACTGTCAAACGCATCCGTCACAAACAAGAGGTTACTGACGAGCGGATGGGAGCAGTGCTGCAGGAGGCTGAGACAGAGTCTAAATCTTAAGTTTGATGCTCTTAATGTAGCTGTATAGTTTTTGGATCTGAAGACGGGTTGTGTTCTTTGCACAGGTGTCACTCAGACACAAAGACACGTTTTTAAAGCGGACAATGGGCTGTGAGAAGCACAACGACTTGGAGAATTTTGACCATCTTGGGTTTGGAGTTATTGTTTAAGCAATTGCAATGTAAGAATTATGAGCTGGTCCTTTGTGCTCAGCAGATCTTTATTTTTTTTTAACTTGAAGCTTTAGATTGGATGTCATTTTTGCCCAATCTATTTTATTGAATGTATCAGGAATATTAACCGTAACTAAGGCAAATTAGACCTGCGGTGCTTTAGATGTTATTCTGGGTTGCCTGGTTGAGTCGTTGGGACACAGTTGGTGTAATTTTAGGTTGGTCACATCTGGGAAGGTTCACTATATTTTAGGTTCCTTTAATTTGTAGTTCACTGAAGTCCTAAAGCCTAAACATACTTTCAAGGTTTATCGACACCAATGACCTATCTTGAATTTACTTAACCATTTTCCTAATGTGTATTCTTTTAATCTTTTAGTCTCCTTCATGTTGTCAGACAGGTTATGTCTCTGTGAGTTCTTGATTCTTGAGTAGTGAAATTTAATGACACTTTCCAAAATATGTTCTGATCATGTAAGATGTAAGGCCTGGACTTCAATATATTAGTATTGATTAATTGGATTTGAATGCATTTTTTTTAACCCTTGGATTTGCGTTTTCAGTCGGCCCTTTTATTTGATGCACAACTTTGTCATACATCGATTCTAAAACATCGATGTATGACAAAGGCGCTTCTCTTGGCCCAACCGGAAACACTTGGGTATAAAAGCACTTTGCATCAATTTGATGGCTGATTAACCAGTCACAGATTAAAAACAACAAAATATCTCTGTTGTTGAGCTTATATGTCTATTTATTCAATAATTTATTATTTAAAATGGGTTTTAAATAAGAAATATTGCTTATTTTGTTGATGGTTTTCAATTAAAATGTAATTGGTTACAATTATTTGCCTGAAACTATCTCAAACATTTGAGTCTGTCGTGATCACGGTGTTGGTTGATACACGTGTGTTCCCAGCAACTTATCTCACATCAAAATTTGCACACAAAGTCCATTGAAAGTTGCCTATTTTTACTCACCTGCAGTTTAAAACCAGAATAAATCTGCTGGAAAAGGTTGGGCTGTATTTTGTTCACACTCTCTGTAGAAGAAGCCACACAGTTTGCGCTTATTTTGGGATTTCTGCTCCTTTTGTTTGGTGCACAGATGCCAGCAGAGTCACAGGCCAGCCCTGGTATGTGACTCGGATTGAGGGTGTCAAATAAATCAGGCTGAGAGTCAGAGTGGTATCTCTTCAGCTTTTGGAGTGAGTGTTTGTCTGTGTGTGTGTGTGTGTGTGTGTGTGTGTGTGTGTGTGTGTGTGTGTGTGTGTGTGTGTGTGTGTGTGTGTGTGTAGGGGAATTAAGACTTTTTAAGCGATAGCTCTGCTCTAAATGAGCAACAGCTGGCAGAGACGGTGCCGACGATCAGAGATTTTACTCCTCCGCTGAGAGATAAGGTTACGGATGCTAATGAGGTTAAAGAGCAGGGCCCTTACAGGAACGAGAACACGAGTTATTACTGGCTGATCGCTGACCAGTTTTTTGTTTTTCCCGATATTTCCAGATGTGCATCTACAGAGAAAAATGATAAAAGAGAGAGAAAGCATTGCAAAAGCAGAGCCTGTTACACATCTGTGAAAACTGTAAATACCTTGTCAGGAAAATGTTAACATTTCATTGTCATGTAAAACGAATCAGTTCAAAGTCTGCAAGTGATACACCCGGAGAAGATTGAAAATTTCCAGACGCTCCAAAGTTTCCAGCCTCCACCCACCCACTGGGACCGACCACATCAGGTAATTTGATTAACAGGAAGTATTAAGTGTGTGTTTGGGTCCACGGGATGTGAAGAGACAGACATTTGTGTCAGGAACTCTCCCTAAGAGTTCAGCGATGTATGTGATTTTTTTTTTCTCTGAGTTTTACCTTCCAGAGGTTCAATCCCAAACAGTCAGTAAATAAATTGCAGCAAAAGGAACACAAAGTAATAATGGAGTTAATGTTGCATGCAAAATTGCTTAATGCCCGAAAGATTCAGAAAGCCTTCAAAATGTATTTATACTTTTCAACTTTTCTTAGTTGTCAAATCCTAACTACGGACTTCAAAGTCTTTATGTGCCACATAATTACAAACTGAACAAGGATGATTCCTTTTTTTAGTGTTTATTACCAATAAAGATTTAAAAATGTTGTTTATATTTGTCTTCATCTTGTGTGAGTCAATATTTAATAGGTCTATGTTTCACCGCAGTCGTGTTTGCAAGTCCCTTGAGGTCTGGCACATCTGGAGACTGAAATCTGATTACTTGTTTTTGCTAAATAACCTGATATTCGGCCACAATGGATGGAGTCTGGACTTTGACTGGTCCATTCTGACATATTAACAACATGCTTTGATCGGTTTGATCCTTTTGAGTTTAGTTCTCTGTTAGATTGAATTTAGCTCTATCCATCTCACTATCAATTTTGAACAGCTTCTGTCTCCCTATTAAAAAAAACATCCCCACAGCATGATGCAGCCACCACCATGTTTCCAACCAGGAGAATGGTCAGCATGAACAAAACTTTGGCTTTGGGTTAATTTAACCAGAGCCTTTTACCATATCTGCTGTTGTGTATTGTACATGCTTTTTAAAAAAAACATTTTCTTCTAGAGATAGATTTTTGCATCTTCTCCAGTTATCTGGGGTCTCTTGGCTGCTTCTCTGATTAATGCTTGATTGACCGTGACTTTGCATTTTTGTCACACTCTTTTGATTTGCAGACGACTGAATAAACATCTAAATTGTTTTCTAAACTAACCATGCCTTAACTGTCTCCACAACTTTATAACAGTTCTTGTCTGGTGTATCTTTGAGTCTTCATGTTGTTTGTTCAATAAGGTTCTCTGAAAACAAACGAATAAAATCTGAACGAAACTACCATCTAACCATTTTTAACTTGTATTCATGAAGCTTTAAGTTTATAAGGTACAATAAAAAGGCTCGTGTGAAGGCTTGCATTTTGGTGTCTCTTTTTGAAAGACAAAATAATCATATGGAAGTTACAAGTTGAATTTGATGTTGATTTGAAGCTAAGTTTAAATTGATGTGACATCCTGAATCTTCAGAGACACATAAAGACGGTTACAAAGTTGGCCTTCTATCACCTGAAGAACATTTCTAGGATTAAAGGACTAACGCCGCAGTAAGATCTAAAGACACTCAGCCATGTTTATTATGCATTGATTGGTTGCTGCTCTCGTTCTAACTAAAACCAGGAAGATAGAGCACATCTCACCAGTTCTAAAGTCCTTCCACTGGCTCCCTGTAGCTCAGATAATAGACTTTAAAATACTGTTGTTAGTTCATAAATCACTAAATAACTTAGCACCACAATAAATTAACGACCCATTGTTGTTGTATCAACCTTCCAGACCTCTCAGGTTATCTGGTTCTGCTCTGAATCGCCAGAAAAAGAACCAAACAATGGAGAAGCAGCATTGAGCTTCTATGCACCACAGATCTGGAACAAACTTCCAGAAAACTGCATAAATGCTGAAACACTGAGTTCCTTTAAATCAAGGCTAACAACCCACTTGTTTGAAGTTGGCTTTGATTCTTAGTAACTGGAACATTGATCAATATATTTGTGTATTTGCTTGCATTTGGCAAAATGTAAAATTTATTGCTCGTCTCATAATTGGTTACTGTAATGTGTTTTTATGATGTAAAGCACTTTGAACTGCCTTGCTGCTGAAATGCACAACACTAATAAACTCGACTTAATGCGATGCCCTCTGAAGTCATGGAAACTCATCTTGTTGCGAACGTGTGTGTGCTGCGAGTGTGTAAGTTGTAGTATTTCCTTTTTTGAAAAACCCAGTTTCACATGCTGCAAGTTCTCTCGCTATGCCTACTGGTTTCAGAAGAGATCATTCAAAAAACCGTTACAAACCGCACAATAGAAAAATGAGATGGCAGCATTTTATATATATATATATATATATATATATATATATATATTGGGTC
>CAEGAF010111723.1:0-28690 GCA_903067075.1 Micropoecilia bifurca
GAGTTATTAATAATGTATTCATCTCTAGGGGGAAAGGATACCTGTGTTTTCACCACAGGAGGTGGATAAAGAGGGAGAGAAGGAGGGAAGGGAGGGAGGAGGGAGCTTTCTCTGAAAAATCTGCACTAATGGGGAGGAAGGGACAGAAAGTGAAAATGACCAACCTCCGCGCTGATCTTTTTGCGGGTGAAGTGATTTGATGAAGATGACCGATGGAATGAGAAAGATGCAAAGTGAAGAGGAAGACAAACAGTGAAACAGACAGGTGCTTTAAATACACAGAGGAGGTTAGTGACATGGTACAGAGAGACGGCGCTTCACAAGACGATTCACACCCCTTAAACGCTTCTCCATCTCGTCTTGTCACAAACACAAACGTGGTGCATGATGGGTAAGTGGAAGGAAAAGAGTTTGGCTTTAAAACTTACAAATGCAGCATCATATTCAACACCATTTACTCCGATACCCAGTGCTACCGTTTATCTTTTGAAAAAAAAAAAAAAAAAAAGCAACCACTCAGGATAATGCTGCCACCGCAATGTGCGACTGGTATAGAACATGTTTACCATGAACATGATTCATGGGATCAGAGTAAAGACATTTTTAAATTTTTACTTGTCAAAACTCCTGTTTTATTAACCTTCCACAAACTATGCATTATTTTGCAAAGCTTTGTTAGTTAAAATTCCTATAAAACTCACTGATGTTTGTGGTTATAACATCACAAAATGGGAATAAATTAAGGGGTCTAAATTCAGAATCAAGGAAAAAAAAACAGAAAACAGATTTCTTAGCTAAATTGTGATTTAAAATAAGTACGTTCAAACGCTTTCAATCGAACTTCAAAGTACAATCTTCTTATAATTGACAATAAATTTGTGCCTTTATTCTTCATGAGCATATGCTGATGTCAGTGTTACTAAATATGCTCTTGTTCTTCTTCTCCCCCCTCATAAATCTGACCTGAATTGATCACATTCCAAGTTTCCCACCGTGTGACACACACACACGCACGCACGCACGCACGCACGCACACACACACACACACACACACACACACACACACACACACACACACACACACACACACACACACACACACACACACGCACGCACACACACACGCACGCACACACACACACACATAAAACAGCATCAAGATATTTTGGTGAGAGAAAAAAAAAACCCAGCTGCAGTACTTTATCCTCGGTGACATATTGACATGTCACATGGATATATGAAAGAGTGCCAGCAGACAGAAGCTGACATCCCTCCTCCGTTGTGGGATAAACGCTTGACAAATGAGGGCTCAAGCACGATCACAGCGCGCCGTGAGCTTCAGCCCACGTTGATGGAGTCCTCCCTTTTTAGAGGAGGGTCACAGATAGCGACCCGCAGCTGCACACCTTCAAACACGGTCACAGTCCTTAATGGATAACGAGGAAAAGGACATACTGTAAATTGATACAAACACAAGGGGAAAAACAATAGATGGGCGCGCTGTTCGCCCTCAAACAACCCCCCACCGTCGTCGTCTCCTTTAGTCTTACTCCTCCCACACGCTAATATGAGGACATCACTCTCTGGTGGCTCTAAAATGTCAAGACAAGGGTGTGACGGTGGAGCAGGCGGCGTGTTTGTGGACCCGCAGAAAGGAATCGGATCAGGTGGTGACAGAGCAGGAATGAGGGGAAAAAAAAACATATCCAGGGATACAAAACACCAAACCCTAACAAGAACAGTCAATGCATGTCTGACAGGTGTGTGTTTATGTGTGTGTGTGTGTGGTTGGGTTTCTCTTGTGGTTTGCTGCACGCCACCTTGAAAAATCCCCACTTTGTGTTGTACACAAACATAAAACACAAGATAAAACGTTTAATTTAAACATGAAAGTTTTCTAGCTACGACGTGAATTAATTGATCAAGTCTTCAGTAACAGCAACATGTAGGTAAAATTAATGTCAAATGCAGCAGCTTGCAAAAGCAAACGCAACTCTTCATGTTTTTCACATTTTGAAATGTTACAGCCACTAATTTTAATGTATTTTTTATGATTTAGCGATGAAGACCAACACAGTGACATATCCTCGCTGTGAGCTAAAAGGAAACAAATTCATGGATTTTGACATTTCTCCTAAACCTCTACTGTTAAGACTCAGTCACACCTATAAAGAAAGGATGGTGGTGGCAGCATCATGCTGAAGGGATAAATGTGTAGACCGGGTTAAAGTTTGATCTATTATCTTAATCATTCCAGCTACCACAGTATGATACCACCACCACCATGTTTCATGGAAGAACTGACATGTCCAGAATGAAGTGCTAAAATGGTGAAGCCTTGAGGTGATTTATTTAGGGGTATCACAGTAGAGGGGAATGACTGTAAACGCATGATGCTCTTTTGAAAAGTTCAAAATCATGTACGCCTTTGTGTTGATCACAAGAAATCCCAGTGAAGTTCATTAAAGTGTGCGGCTGTATGCAACAAAACAAAATGGAAAAATATAAAGTGGTACGAATACTTTTGCAAGAGCTTTAGAAAAAAAACAAATAGTAAACAGATGCTAACAGACACTAACTGCATCAACGCTAATGACTTTTTTTTTGCAAAACAAAACAAAAAAAACACCCAAGCAAAAAAAACAGCAGCAGAGGAAGACAGGCATGTCAAAGGCCACCCGTCTTAAGTCGCCCAATCTAGCAGCGGAGTGATTGCGCCGCCCCGGGTCTTGTCTCCCCAGCTCCAGCGCCGGCAACAAAGACGGAGCGAAAACACGGCTGCAGCCTTTTGTTCTCCATTCCAGTCGAAAATACGTCTAAAAGGTTACGCTTGGTTTGATTTCTATCTCTCCTCTGGTGTGGCGAGGCTGGCGGAAAAAAGGCCGAGTATTAGGGCCAGTGGGTTGACAGCTACCTGGGTGGTGTTACGCAGCAGAAGGGCCCCCAGGCTCTGCTGGCGCCACGCCACACAACTACTGTAATTACCTCTGAGGGGGGAAAAAAGCCGGTGTCTGCACCTGTGACAGACATGTACTGATTAATAGTCGAGACTTGCATCCCTTCCTCGGCTCCGCCGTTTGGCTGACTACCTTCCACCTGTGTTGACATGAAAGATGTGAGCTTTTTAAGTGATGTTTAATCTGCAGATGTGATCCTTCTCCAACCTTGAAACAGGATTTCACCTTTGATTCAGAGGGAAGTTTTGCGTTCGACCAGACATTTATACAGCTCGTCTGCTCATGTGAGATAATAAATGCAACAAAAATCACTTCCCTCTCTCTCTCTCTTTCTCTTTTCCGGATATATGGGACACAGTAAGCGGTAATTTACTTACTTTATCTTGATGAAAGAAAAAAAGGACACAAAAGACTTACTCATCCATAAAACAGGCTGCATGCTCCAGTTCTGTACGCTCTTAACGAAATTATAAAATGATATCCGAGCGTGTCCCTTTCTTACCGTGACACTTTCTGCACGCTAACAACTGGAGCAGCTATTGTGTTTCATGTACATCAGCCATGCTGGTGTTATCCACAGGCGCTGACCTCGACTACTCACTCCCCTCCTATAGCAGCTTTTTCCCGCATGGCCCCAACCCCGCGCCTGCATTAGTCGGCTCACGGAGACGTTACAGCATAAACAAACTTGGGAAACCCTAGACCCCCGTCCTCGTCTTTAGAAGCTCCGGGTTTGTGCGGAGGGGAATAATGGCCCCCTTTCGATACAGTCGATATAAAAAAAAGAAAGGAGGCCCCGGCGTCGGTGCCAGCGGAGGAAACGATTTCAATGCAGCTGTTTTCTCGGGGGCTGCACCTGGTTGAGTCTGCAGCCAAACTGGAGGTTGAGGTTAGCTCAGTTCATTGGAACAGAAGGAATGAGAAAAGTGCGGTGAAGACAGAGACCAACACAGGAATGGATGCAGAAAAAAAAAAAAGAAAGAATAGTGGAAATGCAGGGAGTTGCACAACAGTTAGAGGAAATCCAAGTGTTTCCCACAGGGAACAATTCTGAGAAAAAGCATTTGCCCTCCTTTCAGATTGCTTCTATGTTCCCCCTTTTTTTTTGGCCACTTAAATGTTTCAGATCATCATTCATTTTAACGTCAGACAAAATTAGCCTGGATAAACCCAAAAAAGCACTTTTTTAAGAAGCTATCCGAGCCAACTTGGTCCAGTGTGGAAAAGTAATTGCCCCTAAACCTAATAGCTGGTTGTGTTACTCTTGGCGAAAACAACTACCATTAAACGTCTCTCTCTCTTTTTTTTTAGCAGAATAGATTTAATGCAGCCACAATGGAGGGTTTTGCAGCACCAACATCTTTCTTAAGGTCATACCACAGAATCACAAATTGAATTTAAGTCCAGACTTTCTCTAGGCCACTGCAAAACCTTCATGTTGGTTTCTCTGACAGCCTTTCAGAGCTGGAGTTGCAGGTGTCCTTTGGACAACTTCTCTCTGCCTTCAAACCCAAGTTATCTTGAGCTAAAGGTCGTAAACGGATGGGCGGAAACTTTCCTCCAGGATTTTCTGGTAGAGAGCAGAATTCATGATCCCATCAATTACAGCACTTCATCCACCACACACCATGCTTTATTACAGAATGTTTTGCTTTGTTTTACTTTTATTAAGCAGTGGTTTTACCTTGGCTTCCTTGTTGAAACATGAACATCAGCTGAAGCCTGCAGAGCTTTAGATCTTAATGTGTTCTGGGGTTCATGAGACCTGGATGAGTCCGTGATTAACTTTTACAGCAGACCCCACCTATTCTTGGTTCAGTGTTCATCTATTCTTCTGTCAAACTCCAAATTATTCAAGGAAAAGGAGCCTATTTGTTACGTTTGTCACTGAGCGTATCAAAGTCAGACAAAAAAAATACCACTTGTGGTGCTGAAATACTTGAAATACTTTAGCACAATAGTACTTGACATGCTATTGGTTCTCATTGAGACGTGTTTTTTAAGACCTTTTTTAATCGTGCCGTAAGAGGCCTACTAAATGCTCTGCTCCTTCTAATGCTGCTGGCAGAAACCCTGTTCATGTAATATCTTATTTTGTATATTTAGTTTGATGCATATTAAGTATATTGCTGTTTGAACTAATAGAATTAAATAAATGCAGAATAAAACAACTGTAAGTGTGTCTATTTGCAGTTTTCAGCTAACAGTGGGTGGTTGTGATCACTAGCCCTCACTTGGGGGCTGAGGGTCACGTTTTATGCTTTCTCCATTTGTGGATAATATTTCTCACTGTGGTTTGAAAAAGTCCTAAAGCCGTAGGAATGACTTAATGGGTTTGGTGAAAAATGGGCAAATAGATCTAATCTTTTTTAAATTTGCCCTGTTTGAATAATTTGATTCTACAGCTAAAAAGATTTATTTATTAAAGTTATCTCAAAGTTATCTTTGAACTGAAACATTTACGTGCAACAAAAAGCCCAAACGAGAGAAATCTGGATGCTTTTTCAAAGAGCAAAATTTGAAACAGATGAAATAACACTGATAAATAAAGGTGAGAGACGTTCGACTTTACCTCTGACGTAGAGATTGGCAGGTGCAGAGTAGCGAGTGCCGGCCTCGTTCATGGCTACACATTCATATTTTCCCTGGTCCGACTCGTCGCTGTTCTCAATTTGCAGCGCTCCTAAATGGAAGATTAGCAAGTTTAGCCTTCTGGACAGACGACAGAAGCAATGCACAATTATTTAAACAGAATCAGTCAATAGAGAGCCTGAGGTCAGTCAGACTGACCCAGTTCACACTCAGACATGATGGACGGGGTTTTGCAATGATGCGACACAAACAATTAGATGTTCTGGTGAGTTTAAGGAAAGCTGGTGATTAAATATTTGGCCCAGTCGTGTTATGAATGAAAGCGGAGAATGTTTGACGGTCGTTTTAAATAACATGTTAAAACCATCACTGCCTGAACAACTCAAGTCAGGAAAATGACTTGACAGCTCCTCTACATTTATTGGTCCCAAATGGAAGAGGATGAGTAAAAATACTTAAATAATATTCATATGCTGTGGCTGTAACATAATCTCAGACTGAAGATCCAGCCTTTAGATTTCAGTACATTAAATCTACTTTTTCCACGATAAGATTAACTTAAACCTTTATTTTCAATGGTTCCTCCAGGCAACAAATGACAATAGCACAGAAAAATGTTGACTGTTGGAGAACCGCAGCCTTTGTTTGTCAGTGTGAGATTTTGTTACTATGATATAAACGTGTATTTTACATACCCCTAACATGGGTAACATACCTCAATACTCCTGAAGAAGAAATGTTACTTCCTCTAAGTGTACTGATTTGCAACAACCTGCCCAAAAAGCGTAATCACAACTCTGCAAGGAAGTGCAGTGCAGTGATCACTATGTTTCAGTTGGCAACCTGCTATTAACTAATGCTTCATGTGAGGTTGATGAATCTCCTAAAAATGCCTAAAGACTTGTCCAATACCTTGTTCAAACGTGGGAATTTGGTGGTGAAACATATTCCAGCAAACATGTGGAAAGAAAAATATCCAAATGATTAATGGAAAAAACCGTGGAAGGATCTGAATATAATGAGAACCTGGGGTATTGGGACCAAACAGCTGTGTTGCCTTAGCAAAAGCACTTAACACCAAGGGTTTAGGGGCGGAAAGGCACAAAAGGGCTTTCATTTGTTACGGAGTATAAAGCTAGAGAGCATTGGAAAATCCAAGTGAATGTGGACTTGTCTGACCTCCTGTCATCCCACATCAGAATAAGAAGACTGATGGATGAAATGATGCACAAGGCAGCACTTTCTCACATGGATAGTCACAGAGCAGCCCAGATCATAATGCCATTGGGAGTCTTTGGTTTGTACAGGAGGAGATACTTTGTGCAGCGACTTGATTCTCTCATCACAGACGCAACATATTAGCAAAAACCAGTAATGCTGCTCTAGCTGGAAGTAAACGAGGTTTCACTCTTTCTCACACTGCAGTACCCAGAACTATTGGGTTGTTTTCAGCTAATCTTACCTGAAAAAGGTTGAAATCAAGCCTTTCTAGCTAAAAGAATAAATCTGAAAACGGATGGATGAATAGGTGGACGGATATTTAGATGGATGAATGGATTGAGATTGATTTAATAAATTTTTTAAGTATTTCTCATTACATAATTTACTTTTCCTTCTTATCTGGACATAAAAACATATAACTGACGGCTCCTCCAGACTTTCCCATGTGAAGGAACGCTGGTTAAATGCATGACATAAGCTTGTAGAAATGAGGCCATGGTGAAAGACAGGCAGGATCAAGGCTACAGTGGTGAAACAATATATCAGACATCTGACTTTCTCTTCTTTTTTTTTTGTTTTGCCAAAGCGACGATTTGCCAAAGCCGGTAGTAAAACAACTACCAGTTCAGTTAACAGTGAGAAAATTATTGACCAGGTTTCACCAAGGGGAGAATCTCCTCTGCCAGATGGCTTTGATTTGTATTCACAAATCCAAGTTGTTGCAGGCATCTGAATGAAGGCCAACATGTTGCTTCAAACAAAGTATGAAAACCCCGGAGACAAGTCCAGGGGAGGGTTTTTTCCACTCCCCACGAACAGCCAACCAGCTAATAATTTGCTATTGACTTGCAAATGGAAGACAGATGAAACAAGTCTTTTATTTTTTTTTGACAAATTAGGAAAAGCATCAGTGAACTTACCTGCACCGCTGTTAAAAGCGAATGAATAAAAACACAGAGACAAGCTGGTTCTCTCAGTAGAATATATGCAGCGGGGTGATAAAAGTTATCACGTCTCCAAAGCAGCATGGTGCTCCCACAAAAGGCGGCGAGCCACCATGCAGTTTGTAATATGACAAATAAAAATAAAAAAATACTCAGAATACGATGCATTTTTACGTCATGCAGCATGAGATGAATGTAACAAACAGGTTCACCAACCATAGGGGATTCGACGCAAGACAAGACCGAAACAACAGAAGTAAAACAGGGGTGGAGCGGTGACATGTCGGGTGTGCGACTTCAGATCTCATGACAACACATCCCTCCGAGGTGTTTGTTCGGCTTGCTGAGCTCATCGGCGTCTGGTTCAGGCTGACATGAACCTGCATACTAATGTCAGTGTCACCAATCTGTCAATCTGCCAGCTCTCCAGCAGGAGAAAGCAGTTTGAGCCCAGGAAAAAAAAAAAGTAGAAGGTTTCTGCGTTTTGTTGAGATGCAACACTAGCAAAACGGCTTCCGAGCGCTCGGATATTTGTAGTTCCAGTTCTACCTAAAAGGCATCAGCTGCTTTAACGTCGACCATATATGCAGGGGTGGACATTTAATTCAGCTTGTTACAGATTTTCAACTTTAAATGCAGCGTTCTTCAGTGGAAATATGGCAAAGAACTTCCACAGAAAAAATAATAATAATAAAAAAAAAATGTAACTCCCTGTTTCCATTCAAGGGGGGCAACTCAGCTGAGGTTCTATGCAAATGTAGTCACTTCTATCTCCCATTAAGGCTGCATTAATGAGGCAGGTAAGACTCCTTTGAGAGTCTTTGCTCCCTCAGCTAAAAATCCAGAGAGAAGAGGTTCTGTCATAAGGATCCTTTTCACATTTTGTAATGTTATTTCGCTAGAATTTTATTTGATAGACCAGGAGTCTATAAGACCAGTCCTCCAGTAAAACTGCAGAGCGTCTTTTGGATGCATCTCTGCTCAAACGCACCTGAACTAATTGTAAAGGTAATTCACAATTTGGCTCAGGTGCACTGACATATTTGCTCTAGAAACTAGATAAAATATCTTTGGTACAATTTTATGTTTTTGCAGTGTTCTGGCATCTTTACTCTGACAGTTTAAAATCCAAATAAAATCCAGAGTTGCCAACTGCCTACAATGTCATAGAGTTACTAAATAGTCAGCAACATATAGGCAAGAACTGACTTGACCATAGGCAAGTTTTCATATCTTGCCACAGATTCCAAACTTGATAACAGTCTGGACTTTGACTAGACCACTCCAGTCTTTTGCTTCCTCTGATTTTTGTCCAGGGTTCCCCTGCATTTATCTACATCTGCATTCCAGAATCCCCACATCATGATGCTGCCACCCCCATGTTTCAGAGTGGTAGCTTTCCACCACATGTGGGTCACACATATTTAATTTTGATTTAATCTGACCATTTGAGCCTACATGAATTTCTTTTTACCACTCTTGTCAAAATTGCTTTTTTTTTTTGGAGCATGATGAACAATTGACCAGATTTCATTAGGTGTAGCACAATCAAAGGCCACATTGTAAGTTTCCCTACCACTTTGAAATTATGCGCTACTTTTTGTTGGTTTGCGACATAAAACCCCATTAGAACACACTGAAGTTTGTGGATATAATACGACAAAATGTGAAAAAATTCCAGACCTGTGAGATCTTTTGTTCAAGGCTCTGTACCTGCTACCTTATTAAAGTGGCTCAGATTTCACACCCTCATGCACAGTAGTACGGTGCTCTTCCCTTTGCACGGCGAGGTTGGTGATAATTTGTTTGTAAAGGATCAGACAGCAGACAGAACATGTCGGGGGGTCGACCAGGACACAGTGGAAACAGGGTGGGCTGATTCGCCAACAGTGAAGATGAACCCGGCGACGTGACGATGGGGGGGTGAGAGTATAACGGGGGGCAGATGTGGGCGGGAGGGTATGGGGTGGACCTTACATTTTTCCAATACACCATTTGTCATTCTTACCTCTAATTGGTGTACCACCTATGTGGGAGTAATTTAGATGAAAACAGGGTTGAGAGATTAGTTAGTAATCCACTTAAAACAGCGGGGGAAAAAAACATGTCTTCTGAAGAGCAACAGATAAAGAAAATGACAGAGTAGAAGCCACCTAAATGTGATTTAACAAAATTCAACACACTTAATCAATGCTACAAAATACAGCAGATATGAATGTTGGAGAGTACAACAGAAAAACAGCAAAGCCTTTGAGAAGGATCCCTTCTGTCAGACGAACCCCTTGAAATATAATATTCCCCTTTCGGCTTAAGCAGGAAACAACCCTGAACACTCTAACTTCACTCCACTGCAGCTTTTAATTCATACAGAAAATGTTTTAATTATGCTTTCTGATTGAAGTTGGCATTCACTCCCTTTTGCTGTTAGAAAAAAGGACATGGGTAATTACTGAAAAGAAGACAGAGTAAATAGGGTGATGGACAAGAAGAAGTATTTATGTCGACCTTTTTACAGAAAAGGAATTAGTATCTATGCAGCATAAGATGAGTCAGAGGCTTAAAAAGAAATAAAAAATATTATATTAACAATAATGATAATAAAAATAATAAGAATAACAACAACAACTTTGTGGGCATTTTCTGTTCAGTCCTGGTAACAAATTAATGTGCTTCTTTTCTGCCAATGCAGAATTGGCCTCATTTCGTGTCATATTCAGTAATGTAAATCCTGATGCGGCAGCAGATGTCAGAAAACGGTGGTGGATAAAAAGAAATGTTAGTCTGGGGGCATGGCATATCAGCACATTTTCAGGCACTCCAAATGTATGTGGGAAAAGAAAACTAATTAAAAGTTGTTGCTAGAAGTGAAAAGGGGAAAAAAAATCTTTTCTCTTTTTCTGCACAATTTTATCCTTGCACTAAAAATATCAAACAATTAAGTAGCTGAGTTAGTATGCAGCTTCTACTACGTTATGATTTTACAGTGCCAATAACATGGACTGCTCTAGTACATTTCCAGCTTTTCCTTAAGTGTCTATGTCATCAAATATTCCTGTATTTTTTTATTTTTTTTGTATACATATTCAAAATGTGTAGGATTAACTTGGCCTGAAGTTTTAGGCCACAAAGGGTTGTTGTAGATGGAGCAGAGACTGAGTGACGTCACAGATGGCGTCCTCAAAATAATTGCAATTGAGAGATGAATTTATGTGGGGAAAAGTGAGAATTGCGTTTCCTTGATAATATAAAGTAAATTATCTTGGTGGTAGTTATTCAAACTCCTCCATGGGTTGTTAGGTCACTAAGCTACTCTCAGATATCATTTCTCATCCTTACTTTAGATGTAAACCTTTATTTTTCACTCAAACTTGAGTGGTAAACTTTGTCACACTGTTGTTAAGGTGGATATTGTGTTCTGCCTTGACACAAACACTCAAACTAAACATCTCCACCTTTTAGTTAGGTTTTTCTCTCTTTCTCTGCTGCCTTGTGTTTTTTTTCCCCTCTACTTTTTCATTTAAATAACTATCTTGAGCTGCAAGTCTCAACATGACTTAAAAAAGTGGGGAAAAATAATGATATATGCCTCTAAAGTATCTATTATCTTTGACCTTTTTGCTCCTCTGACCTGCAGTCAAGTCTGACACTTCATAAGCTGCTCTTCCATTACAGAAGCCTCACAAAGTAAAACCTGCGTCTTATACAGTGGGGCTTTTACAACCACACAAAGTAAAACTAGGCTTAGAGGAGAGTCAACGACTGAACCTGCTCCAAAACCCACTAATCTATCTACCACGCACACTTCCCATCAAGCCCAGGTCAAATAAGGCTGTTTATATATCAGTGAGACCGTTAGTGTGAACAAAGAGTTCCTCATTAGGTTAAGGTTGAAATCCTAGCTAATACATCATCTGCTGGCCTCATTGTGACCCAGCTGCATGTTTAAAAGGGGATTAGGGATTATTTAATATGGTGAAATTTCCTCGCTCCGTACTTCAAAAGGTTTTAAAAGTTCATGCATCACTGTCAAAGACTGCAGGAACACGGAGACAGTGTCATTCCAACTTCAGTAACTGTGTAAGTGAGGACTGTGTGGTTGTGAAGAATAAAAGTCTAAGAAGTCAGCAAAGTAATCAAGGTGACAACGACGAGCCGAGCAAAACTTTTCTATCCTCCGTGATGAAAGCAATGAATGAAATCATCGGTGACAACAAAGGCCTTTTGTTTTTCTCTCATTGGCCTCATGTCTTAACAGGGTGTCTTGCAGGTATGCAGTGACATCTCGCACCTCGCAGCTCGGCTTTCTTGTGTTTACATGTGCGATAAGTCATGCTGAGCCACGAGATCAGATAAGTTTATACCTGAGCGGAGCTGTTTGATGCGCCCGTTGCTGCTGTTGATGTCTACGGGGAGCATGTCCTTGTACCACGAGATCTCCGGGTCCGGGTTCCCGCCTGCGGCGCACAGCATCGTGGCGGTCCGGGTCTTTTCCACCACCTTCAGCTGAGGGCCCATGTCAATGGTGGGGAAGCCGGGCGGGATCTGGTTCTCTGAAAACGCGTTAAGAGACAGAATTCTATTAAAGAACAAATACGGAGAATAAAGAGGGAAATGTGTGTTTACAAAGAGACACAGTTGTCTTTCAAAGGATGCAAGAGGAGTTCATCAGAGCTCTTCAGCTGGCAAGGTCAGAGATGAAGATGAAAGAAGAGCAAAAACACTTCAGGTGCCACAAGCCAAACAGTAATCTGAGCACATGCTCTCACGAACAGCTAATATTAGTGTGAGGGCACCAGGCACTACAGAGGAAAAACAGATCTGGGGCTGATTTGGATTAGATAACAACAAAAAAACAATCCTGTTAGTAGCTGATTATCATAGCAGGCTTATTACCCAGAGAGGGGGAATCTCAGGTTCAGACAGAGGAGTGATGGTTGCAATCTGCCTCTGGGCACTGAAGCATAGATGAGATGCCTCAGGCTCAGAAAACTAAATAAACCAATTTGAATAATCCAGCTCGACATAATGAATGTAAAGGAATGTCCATGAAGTGATTCTTAAACCAGAATTTGGCATTCTAATATCAGAAAGTTGTGTTTTTCAGTCTGAACTCTGTTTTAGGTGTCAGCTTGACCTCATAGATGCTTGCAATATCTTTTCCAAGCATTTTCTAACTAATGAAAACGTCAACGGAAGTGAGGTATTGCCCCCCCCCAAAAAAACATCTTTGCCACTGCCTGGCAGAGAAAGTAACTAGCACATTCCATGAAACTTGCAGAAAAGTGCCAAGCAACTACCAGAAAATGTCTTGTAAGTTCTGGAAAATCTGAAAATGTTGGGCAGCGTCTAATTACTGGCAGAAAAGTACATAGTGAGTTCTGGAAAATATCTTTAAATTTCCTTGAGAGTAGCTGGTAAATTCTTCTAAAGTAACCAGTGTCCCTCATAAAAGTTTCAGGAAAGTACCTTGTGAGTGTCGAAAAGAAAACATAAAGGTCTGGGACAGTGACAAATATGTTCTTGGAAAACATCAGCTGGTTTTTGTATTGTTTGTTGCTCATTACCTAAATCATACAACCGATTTTGCGGTGGCGTAGTAAACACAAGATTGTGGCAGTGATCATCAAAACCACATAATCCTGTAGTTAAAAGGAACGCAAAACTTTTGAGGACCTATTAGAAACAAAGACAGAGTTTGGTTTAACAAAACAACAGGATAGAAAGAAAAACTCCACATAAAATCGGTTCGTAGCGACGGGAAAGCATTAATATGTTAACAACAAAATGAATCTCTTCAATTATTTCTCTTCATTGATTCAAATGTAGACAAGCTGTCAGCTTCATTGACAATATGCCATGTCAAACAGATGCCCGGCTACAAACAGATCAATGTCAGGCGACGAGCGATGGGCTGTGGGTGTGATGATAACTGTCACACTCGTTTCTTTGAAGTACTTTCAAATCTGCAGTAGGAAGCCAAACTAAATCAAACGGATTCAAAGACAAAGAGTTTGATGTTACTTTCATATCCGATTGCATCTGACCAAATTCTGGATTGTGTAACAGCACATGGGATTAGAGCAGACATCCATTACAATGCACCCAAATAAACAGCTGAGTCATTGGAGGCAAATCAGCTGCCTGGCACTTTTTTATTATTATTTTGTAATATTAAAGGTGAAAGTTTCCACTTGCCACCCACCAGTGTACAAGTGTGGCTGTGATTAATTGTTTCATTGCATTGTGATCAGATCTTTCCAGCCCGATAAAACCATGAAAATAATTTATTATTGTGCAAATATTTGGCTTTTTGCTCCTTCTGCATTAAGGCAAAAGCATTTTATCTCAATGTGTCAATGTACAAACAACAATCCTAAACTTATCAAAAGAAAAAGAGAATAATGACATAGCCTAATTGGGCTGAAAACCGCAATTATAGCCTCCACTTCAAATAAAACAGTCAAACAGGGTCTACATGATGGCCCTTGTGAAGTCTGATTAAGAGGTTGCTCTTTAACAAGAAAAATGTAGAGCTGTCTCCTCGTTTGTTTCACTGGGGCCAAAGTGCCAACATAAATCAAGTGTTAATTATTAGGACTTCTGCCTGAGGTTACCATTAAAACACACATTACGCAACAACAGACAAATAAAGAGCTGCTCTGGTGGACGACAATATTTATACAAAGTGTGGGTAATAGTGTGAAAGTTAAAGCAACAAAGTTGGCTCATGAATTCATCTATCAGTCAATTATCTATGCCCACTTATCCTCTAAAGGCGCAAGAGTGGCTGGAATCTGTCAGAGGTCACTTCAGGTAACGGGCAAGGTGAATGCTGGACAGGCTGCCAATCTGTCATGGAGCAAGAAATTAATGAGCTAAAAGTTATGCTGATGGGCCATTAACAGACTGGTTCACTAAACATGACCTTCAAGGAAAGCAGGTGAAGAGAAACATCAGAAATAAGCTGTTGGCATGTTATTTCAGGATACAGCTCAATCCTCAACTTCGACATACAAACTGTGATTAGAAATATGTAGCATCATCTGATAATCAACATAAATAATAAAAAAATCCCTCTTCATTTATTGTACTTACATGTAGCACAAAAACAATACTTCAGTTCTGATAAATGTCCCTCTGAATTTAATAATTCCCCTAAGGTGTCTTTTTAATGGGTGTCTGTGTTTAGTAGACGACGATGGTGAGGCATGTTTGGTTCATCTCCTCTGGTGATTTATTTCAGTGTGAAATAATATTGATCTACAACAGTAAGGAGTGTTCTGCCATCCATCTCATATGCACATAAATAAGCCATTAGCTTAACAGAAATTGAAAGGTCAACCCTGCCTTCAGCAAAAGTCACCTAGATGTTAGCAGTTTATTCTTTCAAATGGGCTAACAGAGCTTTTCTCTAAACATCTTTATTCAGTCTAAATTTGAAAAGGACCTACAGGCAAGATAAATCTCATTTTCAAAGCTTTTTTATGGGCTAATTAAAGACAAGGACGGGCCACTGTTAAGTAGCCATGAAAAGAAATTCACACACATTCAGTCTTCACAGAGATGCTTTGAATATGTAATAATCTCATATTTTATCAAGTAGACCCACAAGTCCAGCGAGACCTCCGTCTTGTCTGAGCCTGAGATCCATATGTAAACCTATATGACCTGAGCATAAAAAGTGGATGGGTGTTGTTTTGTTCTCCTCGCCAGTAGAACAGTTGTTTCTCCTTTCACCCTTGTGTTTGGCCCGTAGCCCAGACCATCTCGTGTTCAGACCCGGGTGAATATGAGAGATCTTTGAGGTGAGGCTCACTTCCTTTGCAACCGTACAGAATTAGTTTCCAGACATCCCAAATGATACCTCTACAGAAGAGGATACCGCTATAATAAAGTCTACTTGGCCGTACAGTTTGTTATTGAATGAGTGGTAGGAGTATTGATGCTCCCCGTGTTCCTCTGTGGTTTGCTCTCTCTCGCTCTCTTATGTTTGGGGGGGAAAAAAAACAAAAAGAGAGAAGGACGACACCGGAGTGAGATGGATGCAGCCGGCAAGGGGAGGAGAGAGCAATGAAACTTACATAATCTTATGAATACAATTTTTCTAATCAGAGCATATCCAAGAGGAAACGTTAAAATGCACATTTCTGTGGAAAAGGATAACAGATCCCTGAGCTGTTCTACTTCTGGGAAAAAGAGTGGGGAAACCACTGAATTATGCTAAACCTTGAGGGGGATGAACTCCACTCTCACCTACTTACAAAACGCTTTGAATATTTTCATCATGCATCACCTCGGAGGAGATCCCTCTGAGGCTGGACCCAGTTTCCTCATGTATGCCTTCAGTGGGCAGTAGGGTCTGCTGGTGGTTGTGTTCCTGACAATACTCTAAGATTGATTGTGTAGTGATGCAGCAACTCTACTCCCCACTCAATTTGGGGAGTCTAATGCATTGATACATTGAAAAGATTGCTTTTGAATGCTATTAGGAGTATTGTACTGCTAATTAATTGATGATGACACACTGCAATTTCACATTTTAATAGCCAAGAATAATCCTAATGTGAAATTATCATAATAGGGAGGCAGGGAAAAAAGAAAAAAAAGAAATCTAGAAATTTAACATTAGTTGACAGTGGTACAAAAGGTATTTGCGCTTCATGGATTTATTCTTCTTGTGCTTTTTTGTGTCACACAGACTATTCAAATCAAACAAAGTTAAATATCAGACAAAAATAGGCATAGGAAATAAAAGTGAAGTTTTTGGAGAACAGGTTTTATTTAGAAAGTCTTTGTTTAATAACTGATGGTAATTATTCTTCGCAGTAACGTCTAACATCCAGCATTTAGTCTTTCACGTCTCTGCAGAAGAAAGTTGGCTACTTTTCTTTCTTTTCAGTATCGTTTTAATTCAATCAAATTGAAGGGTTTCTCAATGGGACTGATTGCTTCACTTATTGTTATGTTGGCTTCTTCTGGGGCAGAATCATGACACACATCTCACATCCCGCCGCAAAGGTCGTAGAAAATGTAACATAGCCGTTCAGGCTGCAGGTGCTTAAACTATTGGACACGTATCCAACTTAGTAACACATGGAAACTGTACAAATCAGATTTTTGGGGAGGTGAAATTGGACGGTTCAGACACCAATACACAAAAGGCCAGTTTGGTTTGCCTGCTGTGTGAACATGCATCTAGAACAATGGATCTAGTTGACCTATAGATTCATGCTCAAATATCTGAAGAGCTCAACAGTGTGGGAAGTAAAAACAGAGGGAATCTCCTCGACACATCAACCTAATTTTGATTCAATCTCAGATGGAAAATTGCTGTCAATTACACCAAGCGTGTTACCTTGGGAGGCCTGAAGTCTATCATGCCTTCTTTGAAGTGAACTTTCATCTATTCCCTCCTTACGCTCTCATACCTACAGCAGTATTTAAGTTTGCAACACACTTGCCAGATGAAATAAAAGCTTTCCCCTACTGGGAAAAAAAGCTACTTATTCTATCGTTATTTGGGGGATGAGACCTTTTTTCCTCCACATATTGAAATAGGAAGACACATCCCACCTGACCTACTTGTATTGTTGCATGGAAAAATTTATGATTAACATTATTGGCAAATGTTGGCGGGCTGTGAAAAATGCAAACCGATGTTAAAACGGGGTTAGAGACCCCAAAGGAGTTATTACACGAGTCAGCGGCTCTGTCATATCAGGAAGCACAAACAGGGAATAATTTAAAAGCTGCTGCACAGCTTACACAGTACTGTGTCCTTGACTTCTGCTTAATGTCTGCATCGCAGGTGAAACATTAAAAACACAAGTTTCTCTTACAGTGTGTATGATTAGGAGAAGGTGACCGAGGTGTTTCGACCCCTTTAATAAGTTAAACTACAGACGAGAGTATTTATGCCCAAAGGGGAAACGGCATTAATGAGCTTTGCAGTAGCTGTAGCAGCAAACATGCGCCACCCTCCACTACAACTCAAACCTCTGTTGAAAATGTACAAAAAGCCTTAAAATGAAATATTATGATCACCCTAGATGCATCACCCTGCTGCTTTTCTCCAACAGTGTGGTCTGAAGATTTCTTCAACAAAAACGTCCTTTGGTTGTTTTCAAAATAAATTTTTCCCCATTTTGTGAGCGGCTAAGAGAAAAGTTCCTGTGTGTCACATTAGAAAAACTGAAGCATAAACCATGAAAGTATAACAGCGGCATCCATTTTAAAGGAAGTGTTTGAATTGTGTGCTATTTTTACTTCTTAGCAAAATATTGGATTTTCTCCACACTGAACAAATGATCAAATTAAAGGTTGAACGGTTTTCAGTGTTGGATTATTCTTCTACAATACAACCCAAATAAGTGATTAGACCTGAATTACACCACAACATAATGAATGTATAGATAAAAAAAGACAACCTCTGGGAATTTTTCTTACTGTAGGCTCAAATGTTTTGCTATAAACTATAATGAGGGTGTCTGTTCTATCGCTTTGCCCGCAGGACCTTTGTTCTCCACCAGCAGAACTACACAGGGTTGGTTAGGAGCCAGATTCTGGTAGCCATTCTAATTAAAACATTAAAGAATAAGTTAAATAACTAAAGCTTAATTTAGAAAAAAAAGCTTCACTTTTCATTTTGTTCTAATAGAGGGTATCGGTGAATGTGATGTGGGTTGTCATGCTACTCAAATTAAAGGATTTCTTTCATTTATTTTGTGGCACGAAGGAATTTCTGCACAGTTCCCACAACTTCTTACAAATGAAGGATTAAAAGGAAAATATTGACATGATCTTTGAATCCAAGAAAAAAAAAATTTAAATGTATAATTTCTTTAACATGAGTTTTTTTAAACACCTTATCTGCAGGACCTTTGCTGAAGCAAAAGAAATATACAAATAATCCAACTAAAAAAGAACGTTTGAAGGAATTTTATTTTTAGTAAATATTCATAAAAATGTAGTGACTTTTGCAGCTTATTTGCCAATGTTTAGACATTTTTAAAATTTATTTATCAGGTTAAAAATGTGATAATCTAAACGTGTATAGAGACATTGGACAAAGTCTGTGTCCTTGTTTTTTAGTAAAAAAAAGAAGAAGAAAAAAAGAAAGGCTCTTTTGTTGGATTCAAAGATCACTTCAAGTTACCAGGAAATATTTGCGGTGCCCCGTCTGTCTGCGTCTACAACTGGAACTTCTGTGTCTGGTCTTGTCTGCTAATTTTCCATCCTGAGCAGACAAAGACGAGCCTTTGTTCTAAACTCTTAAAAGGGAGAAGATAAGGGATGAGTAGAGTTTGGAGAGAAAAACAGGCAAATAGTGCGAGAAATACGGGTTGATGTTTGGCAAGATAGAGGGAATTTTTGATAAAAGATGTTGTAGGGCGAGTGATTTATAAAAAAAAAAAAATTAATAATATAAAGCTCCACTTCTTTGTCTACTGCAGGTAGGAAAGACAAAATCATTTGACGATGTCAAATAGGCTCTTTGTTAAGATACACAATTGCTGCAGCTGAAAATATATCAAATACAAATTCTTACAGGTATATTTATAGCAGTCTGGCATGTGTGTAATAATACATTCGGCCCACTACAGAAAACGATATCGTGTTATAAAAAATAAGATTTTAGGGAAGCTAAGAGTACCCATTTTTCTCTTTACAAATAGAGAAAAGGTTTAAAAAATGGTTTAAAGAATATGTAATCAGTGCAGAAGATTTCAGTTGAGTTTGGCCAAGAAAAGGTGATTTCTATTGCTTGTCTCTCTTTAAGCATTAAAGCATTTACTTTTTTGACACACTCACATGCCTTCACATCATAAATTCAATTTGAATATCAGAAAAATATGTGAGTGAAAACAAAAAGTAGCCTTCAAATAAAAAACAAAGGATTTTGAATGGTCTAGTCAAATTCCTGGATTAATTCCAGACGTGAGTAGAGTACCCAAAAATTATACCAAAGTAAAAGTAAAGTAGCCATGTAAGAAGCTACTCAAGTAAGAATAGAAAAGTTTTTGGTAAAAACTCTACTCAAGTAGTGAGAAAGTGATCAAAGCATTTAAAATTTAATAATGGCATCATCACATCATATGGACAAAAATATGAAATTACATAGAAATGTTAGTATTTTATTGTTCTTGGAAATTCTTGCAGAATATACAGAAATTTTACTCAAGTGAGTAGCGATATGTCATAATAGCATTAACTCAAGTAAAAGTAAAACATACAGCATAGTAAAAATACTCTTAAGATGCAGTGATGTGACCTTAAACGAGTCGTTCACGCTTGACAAAAATCTCCAGTGTGGCTGAATTAAAACATTTCTGGAAAGACGTTGTGAAGTCGGTACAAGGACAAACACTTTTCCACAGAACTGGCTGTGATTTCATTTGTTTTGATGAAAAATATCTCACCGTTTTAACAACCCTGCAAACTTACTAACTATCCTCTGCATGGAAACCGCCTAATCCTGCCAATGACCTCTTGGAAGTGCTGAATATGAGTTTTGGTAACAAGCTTGGCATGTTTTTAACCAGACTCATTTAATAAATAGCCTGGGTTTGCAAATGAGTAAAGCCAGGAGCACAAAACAAAATAACCGTCAGTTAGGTGCACATAAACTGGTTCTTCCATGTCAGGGAAACACAAATAGGGCCATTGTTCTCTCAGCAGACATCTATCACACAAAGAGTCATTCTGCAAACTCTGAGTTTATGCTGGCTGTAGCAGAGAAAAGAGGAAAGAAAAGGATCGGGCTTAGTGGGATTTTGTTCTAGTCCCGATTAATTAGGGTACCGGTGGCGGGTCTTAATTACACACAAAGGGCATGGGGAAATTGGCAAAATATTTTATTAGGATAAAAATGTCCTAATGAAACTTTAATTGGGTAAATTTAACAAGTATTCATAAATCACTGTGTCAAAGAGGTATGCCTCTGTGACAGACACAGGCAGGTAGATCTGGATAAGAGGGGAGAGTAAAACAAGTAAAAAGAAGAGAGGAAGGGAGGAGAAGAGGAGGGGTGCATGCCAACCTCCTGCCAGCTCCAATTACCAGTGTGAGTGGAGCGTGGCAGCAAGGGCGATGGGTCTAATCAGAGCCCCGCTGAAAGAGACCCATCCCCGCACCTCCTGTCCCAGTGGGAGGCTGCTGGAGCTCAATCCCGCACTAACGTCAGCCAGCGTCCCCCCACCCCACCCGCCCACAACCCAAACACACTCATCTGAACGAGGGCAAACACTCCAGACACCCTGCTTCCTCTCTAACAGGGGAGCCCTGACACGGTGGCAGATGATACAACCCTCGCCTGCCTCATCTCCATATCTGCCTTCCTCCTTATAGTCTTAAGTATGAGGAGAGGGTGAATGTCATGTGCTGCCATGAATCTTTTAAGTAAGGATGTTGCAGAGAAAATTAAAGTTATGAAACATGGAGGGGGGAAGCATATGGCTTGGAATATTAATGAGGAAACGCTGTTACTACTTGATGAGGACTCGAATCGTTGCGCATCAATAGTTAACCTGATATAGCTTCCTGTTCGGCCTAACATAAAAGTTATTTGGACTGCTTTATATTTGTCACATTACTTAAAATGAAATGAGAAGTGAAAGGTCCCTTATGTTACTCAGAGTTGTGTTCCAGGTATAAAAGCTACTCCAACATGCTGCCACCATTAGTAGTGCAGTTCTACAAAACATCATCTTCATTTTCATCTCCTCAGAGTCAACGTCTTGCAAAAAAACCTATAGCTCCAAGTCTTTTGGGATTATGTCTCTTAAACTCCTTCACAATGTTTTGTCTTCATGATGTTCTTTATGCATTAATGTTCTTACAAAACATCTGGATTTACACTGACATTAAACTACACAGAGAAGGACACGACACAGGATGTTTTTAAAGCTACCAAAACACACTGCAGAGAAAATGTATGCACGACTTTGAGTTGGCTGGTGACATAAAATCCCAAAAGAATCGGCTGCAGTTGCAACAAAACAAAATGTGAAGAAGCTCAGGTTATCTGAATGTTTCCCTCTGAGCTGGTCTCCTTTGATCGCCTGAACCATAAAGACCCACAATGGCAGAACCTCATGAAATATTACTGCTCCAAAATCTACTTTTAAACATACATCACAGCAGAGCCTATTGAAAACAGCTCTCTCAAAGACTATGAAGGCCATTCTGCTCCTAATGTTTTAAAAATGGATCCATCGTTCTACATTTGTTACGCTTAGGAACTAAAACTACTTCAGCGCTTCCAATTTGTTTAACTGATGAATTTTTAATTGTTCTCCTTTATGGAAGTCCAACCTTTGAGGCAAACTAAATATAGCGCATTAAATCTGGCCTGTCTCCGCTGGTCTTGAGTCGAGCTGGCCCAGCAAAGCACGGGAGCAGGGTGCATCAAACAAAACACATGGCCTGCAGCTGTTTCTTGGCCAGAATGTCGTCAAGACAGACATTTGCATCTGCCTGGGATGCGGAAGTGTTTGAGAGGCGTCAGCAGGGTGGCAGGAGGTGCAAACAAAACAGCCAACGCTAACACGAAGCTGAAAAAAGGCCCCTGTAACGGCTGGGCTCACTGGCAGCGTGTCAGCGAGTTCACTAGGACAAGTACAAAAGGCGCTGGAGATGTTACATTAAGTTAAAAACAGTAGCAATTTAAAAAAAAATATCTGGGAACACTTTCAGACACATTAACAGCACACAGTTAAAGCTGTTACTTATCAACCTGTTCTTTAGTTTCTGTCAGCTTTTTCTCGCGACAGTGGAAAACGGTCCAGCTCTGCGTCGTGGTTTTTCCACCTTTAATGTGACAGTAGTCAGTGAAAGATTCATCAAGTGAAAGCCAAACAAACCTGTTCGAACACGCGTGAGGGCCTGCCACTTTTAGATGCGTCTCTGTGCATTAGCCATATGATTAGCTGTGTTGGACCAGAAAGGTGTCTGAAAGCTGCAAGGGCAACGGTCCTCAAGGATTAAACTTTGATACCCTTGTGTTAGGAGGAAAACGAAAGAAAAAACTAAATGGAAATGCAGTAATAACTCGACCCATGATTGCTACAAAAGCAGAAAGTGGACTATAGCGCAGGGCATTCTGGGTGAATACAACCAAAACAAACCTGTTTGTTAAAGGGAGAAATGGCTTGCTGTGTTTTGCAAAAGACAAAAGAGAAATCCTACAACCGCTAAAATCTGACACCACCCATTTTTGTTTATATTTCATAAAGCAGGAAGCAATGATCAAGTCATCTTCAGTGGTTTGTGTCGTTACCTTCAATGGTGTTTGTTGCAGCGCCACCACTGGCGAGTGGAGGAACATGTTTTTCAATTAGTTTGGATTGTTTGACACAGTGAAGTGAGAAAATGAACTGTACCAGCTGAAGATGTAACAAATGTTTCATTTTTGGTCCCCAGTTGAACCCAGTCTACTGGACCATCAGGTGTGAAAATATCCTAGAGTTGCACAATATATCAAACTGCAGTTGTTGTTGCAATATCAATGTGTGCAACATTACAATAAAAAAGGACTGCTACAAAGGAAAATTTAAGTTTTGGAAAGGCCAGGGTTCAAAATCAGCGAGGTCACTTGAAGAAGATTTCAAAATCCGACACATGTGGAGAACTTTTACCAAGTAGAATGGACAAATATCAAGTTAAAATGTGAGCTTCTGATGGAGTCCCATCAAAAAACAGCTGAAAGCTGAAACTGAATCAAAGGATCCTTCAACAAAGTATTAGTTCAGGGGTGTGCACTTTTTTAGTTTTTATATTTTCCACTCAAACAGATTTGATTGCACAGGAAAAATGTCACATTATGTTAAGATGATGAAAATTTCTGAAATAATTCATTATGATATATTTTTTTTACACTACAAAAACACAAACTTTTACCAAAGCTAATTTTGCATGGTTTGCATGGTAGATTTTTTTTTATATCTTCTGTGTGCTTGACACAGCCTCTGGCTATTTTTGTTGCTGTGTGTGTTTATACAGACATATGGCCCACAACATAAAGTAATAGGTTCTTCAGAAAAGCAGACAGACCCGACTGGTAGTCACGTAACTGCCTATGCATTTTGACTTGCAAAACGTCAGAGTTTCCTCACATGTTTGCCACGGAGGGCATGTGAGCCGGGCTCCCCGCTGCCGAGGTCTGCTCAGCGGGGACGACGCGGCTCGCCCCGACATCAAAGACCCCAAACGAGGAGATCATTGATGTAATGCTGTTGTAATGACATGGAAAAAAAAAATACAGAAACTCTCCACGGAGAATAAAGTAAAAAACGAGATGCAAATACTGACGGAGATAATTATCTTCACAGCTGAGTCGGTGAGGTGATTAAACGGCAGCCTTACTAGTCTGCTCACAACGGCTGGGATCAGGTAGCAGAATGGAACTATACGACGCGCATTCAAATGAACGACCAACATCTTGTCAAGTCGGCTTTGTCTGGCACGCCACCTCTCCGAGGCCTGGGTGTTGTTGCAGTTGCCATGGTGACATCCCTGATTCAAACAAATAGGCCCCGAGAAATAGGAGCTGCGTGCACAGACACACCTGCACGCAACGGACCATCACAAAAGACGCAGCCATAACAAAAACACTCCTAATGCTGTTGTTAATACAAACCCGCGTGCTTGTGGTGTATCGCTGCCCCGCCGATGCCTCTGTTTATCCAGAAAAAGGGGCTGTAATGCATGCCATGACCTTTGAAATAATATACTCTTTTTGTCTAGCTGAGCAGAACATTTGGCCTTGCTTCCTCGCCTACAGGCACATAATCGATAACAGTCATCTAAATCCCCCCTCGAAGACACCTGCTTCCATCCCTTTTTCTTTTTTTAATCATTTCTCAGATTTATCTTATCTTCTCCTTCTTTCTCACATCTGATATCATACTTCCTCCATCGTCAGGATGATCTACAGCCCTGCCAGATGCCCTCATGCCTGTTATTTATGCTGCGCCGCGCCCGTTAGTACATCACCCTGGCCTCTAACCCCTTACTGCGACCCAGGGGTGGTCCTCTGAATTTTGCATGGTTGTGCTGACGGAGTCACCTTGTGGGACAAGTGCCGCGGCACAGAATCACATCCTCCCTTAACCGGCCCTGTAAGAGCAGCTCTGGCTTTGGGCTCGGCTCTCTTGCCTTGTGGTCACGCTAACAGGATGCTGATTGAAGACCCTTGAGATTATGGCGTTACACGGTACACGGCTTGTGGTTTATCGTTCATTTTAATGTTACTGCCTCTATGATAGGACATGCGTAATTTCTGAGCAGTTGCTCCAGATGTTGCAATGTTTTTAGTTAGTTTTTTTGTGATTGTTACGGTGTAAAATTACTGATTTTGCATCACCTTTGTTTCGAAAGTTGCAGTCAAAGTTGGAGATTTGGTGAAGCTTCAATTCTACCATAACATGTTTTTACAAAATAGTTCAAACTGCTGGACATAACCTTCCCCCGCAAAAAATATGGAAATCCAGATAAAAATATAAAAGAAAAATCATGTCATTAAGTAGTTATCAAAATGCAAAAGAAGAATTCCATGTTGGTTATTCAAGAAAACGTGAACTGCAAACACAGCATAAGCGAATCCTACACCTCAAAATGATTTTTGAAAAAAAAAAAAGGTAAATGTTATCGTTTAGCATCACACATGCTTTCATCTTACAGGTTTGGCTTTCAAGACAAAGTTATGCTAGAAGGAGACTAAGTTGATTGGTTAAAATGCAGTTGAGTTGCAGTGATTGGTCAATGAATTTAAAAAGAAAAGCATCGCAGAACACAATTTTCAGAGATTAAGATTATGCAAGTCTAAACAGCATTTTTAGGACACTGCAATTGCAAAACCATGAAAAATCTTGAAATAATGAGTGACTTTGCATTTATAGTTGAGATTGTAACTGAATGTGGCTAATCAGACAGGCTACTCCTCCAGGTGTCCTGGGAGGAGGAGCAAGCACTGGGCTAAAAATCAGGGAGCCTGACAGGTAACGAACAGGTAAAAAAATAACTAGAGGAGGAGTGGTTTCCAAATAAATGAATTAATTGATCCTCTCCACAGCTCAAATTAATCATCGGCAGAGGTTTATTGTGACATGTTTAGTGTAATTACGGCAGATAGGGATGGCTTTTATGAGTTCTGGGAAAGGCAGCCCATGTAGTGGAATGTGGCAGGTTCTGTTAATTAAATCCTCGCTGACTGGGCTCCTGTGACAGCCTTTCCTTATTCTCTCAGTCAGAGATAATGAATAATACACAGAAGCTGCAAGTCAATGTTGACGGGCTCAACTCTGATTACGTGGAGGTTTGCTGAACTGATGGGAGCTCAAACACATCACAGACCCGCTTGCTCACCTCACAGGAGGTAAAATGCAATAATTTCATCAATAGTCATCAGGAGCAGAGAGGGAAGGCAAACAACCATTTGCTGTAAACTGTTTGACGTCTGGCAGCTGTGCTGTAAATGTATGGACACTGATTGGACAAACATTACTGTTACCATAGTTAGAACAAATATTATTCTACTTATTATGAGCCAAAGAATTTATTCACCACTTTCTCTTGTCTAAATGGCTTCAAACTGCAGGAAGACTTCTGCAGGAATGGAGTCAACCCAGGCATCCAAAACTGAAGTCCTCCTGAAGGTCTGCTGCAAGTACAACCTGATTCTGAAGCCCTTTCTAGATAGAAGTGGAAAAACTTCTTGAAACGATAGTCGTGTTTACATCTAAATCTCGACAACATGCAGATACGACTGCGACTTTGACAGTGAGAAATGTGAGAGGGATGAGTTGACACTAAGCCTAAAAAATGTCTAAAGACTTGACTGCTCAACCCACTAAAAAAAGTGCAACATCTAAAGGAAAATAAACTTTCCAATGGTTGACTAAGCAAAAAGATAATTAACCAAATGCCTTTCCATTTCCTTTCTCTTTCATGTTAAGTGTAGATAAACATATTGGCTCTTGTTGCTCGTGTTGTCATTGTACTCTTGCACTTTAACCAGTGTGGTGGAAATGTTTGTTTACTCAAACCGTTGTCCGAGTCGCACGTTTCATTCTACTTCAGCATTTCTTCTCTTCAAGCCTCCATTGATCAGGAATCCGATCCCAGACTTCAGCTTCTCTCTATCCGTACAGCCAGACAGAGGTTTTAAGAGGAGCAGCAAAAATAAATGAGGTGGATTAGCAGAGTTTGCCAACAACTGATGGTGTCATGCAGGAAACATTGATGTGAAATATCACCTCTGCTGCCCAGAGAGCTGATAGTATATCACGTCATAATACTGTTATACAGCATCAGACTTCAGTCAGAGGCCTCTTTACGTTTGTTGCAAGACTGACTGCTACAAGAGATCTCTGGTGGTCCTGCTCACAGTCATGGCATGAGTTACAACTACATTTAATTTCTCTTTGGGTATTTTTTTAAATTCAACTGAACTCAGGCACTCATGGATAAATGGGTTTTGAGGCAACTTAAGAGCAATTTGGTGAGACAAGTTGAACTAATGTGTGCTGTTGAAATGTTGGAAGAGGAGGACGAGCAAACTCCAAGCAGAAAGGCCAGAATTCAAACTCAGAACATTCTTGTTTTAATGAAGGGAATTAGACCAAGTTACATCAGTTTTTGTTTTACATTTTTGAATAAACACCTTGATATCAAGTGATCATGGTATTTCATGTCATGCATAAAACAGAGAGATTGTCATAATGCCCCATGGCTGGTAGAAAACAATATTTGTCCCCATATTTGGGGACATATATGGGGACAATATTTGTCAAGACAAATATTGTTTGTCTTGTTACAGGACTCATTTTGGCTTTGCTCTTTTCATTCATTTACACCAGCAAAGGCAGCTCCCATCAAGCATAAAAAGACCAATTTCATTTGCTTTAACCTGTGTTCACTGTCTACAATACCACCTGTTTCTGCAAGAGGCTAAACAAGGTTTTCTGCTTCGTCCGCCGTAATTGCAGCGAAAATTTGCCTTAACCATGAAACAGTAAGACAAACCTTACAGCAGAAACATTTGAACAGGACTCTATTTGCAATTTGATGTTTTGATGAAAACAAGGATCTAAATTCAGCATTAATTCCAACTCTCCTTGCCTTTAATGCCACTGCGGTGGTTTAAAGTCATCCATTTAAGGTGAAAGTGGCACCAAAAACATGAGATTACTGCGGCGCCTTTTTGTTAAACAGGGCGATTATTCAGACGTCCTATTGACACGTTGACGTCCGGTAATGGAAAAGGAGTGAGGCTCTGAAAGGAGCTTATGAGCATTAGGAAATGCAGACCTCAATCACAGGATGCCTGCCTGCTAAGTCACCCGTACGCTGCATGCAGGTGAATGTATATATAGATGTGATGCATAGAAACTCAGCTGTAAGCAGACCAATCACGCAAACGCATTGCTTAGCAGCTTAAAGACAAATGCCTCCATGTTTCTTTAACCGGGAGAAAAATGAGAGGCTTAATGGGGACAGACTGACGGTGAGGAGAGCCGCCCTCCGCTGCCTCGCGTGGCACAGGGAGCGAAGCCGAGAGGTCTTGGTGTGTAAATGTGTGAGGGAAAAAAGGGGGTCAGGGTGAAAGGACTCCCATTAGCCAGCTCATTGAGTGCAGGTATTAGAAGCCTCCTGACATGCAGCAGGCCCATCCATCCATGGCCAGTCAGGGCCTGGGGAGCCGTTGACTCATTGGCCTCCAAAGCTACGAAGTGGACTTTATGCTTTTACCTGCAATAAAAAAGCCAAGGGCTGTTGATTTAATAGAAGTTAAAGAAAAGAAACATGTCAGGTATTTGTTTGATGGACTTAGTTTAGCTTAACAAAAAGTTTATTTTTGTGTAAAATGGTAAAAGAGGTGAGTCAAAACAATAGACCCCCAAAGAATAGAGTCTAAAATGTTTCTCATATTATGTTATAATATATATATATATATATATATATATATATATATATATA